>JBBPTX010000077.1:0-84052 GCA_038094595.1 Pulveroboletus aff. annulatus
CCCTAGGGCCAACATGATCGACCATGAGGAGTTGGCCTGTAGCAGAGATTAATAAGTACATGAGGTAGCCAGCCGTTGATCTGCTGCGGGTGGGTAGAATGGAAGGTGTCAACGGTAATTAAAGATAAGGGATCACATCACAGTGGTGGGGTGACTGATGTGAGGTCTGTGATGATCACAAGGTATTAAATACGTGCTGTGATCTGTGGGGGCGAAAGTGAAGAGAGGAAGTCCACAGATCTAGAAGGGCCCGTAGATCCCCTGTGTTGCGACTACAGATGCTGCAGGCAATCACTATCAATCCAGACGTCGAGTAGAAAGACTATCTTATGAATGCTTTGTAGGCAGAGGACAAGAGAACTAGACTGGAGACTGAGCTCCGTCCAGTCTCGCTTTATATACTTATTCTACGTGTAGATACATGTTGTGTACCAATCTAGATACGTATCTACATAAGTCCATCCCCTTGGCCCTAAGTGATCGACATGCGGCCTACTGCTAGCAGCGGAGATTTAACATACATGAGGTTTCCAGCCGTTGATCTGCTGCGGGTGGTAGAATGGAAGGTGTCAACGGTAATTAAAGATAAGGGATCACATCACAGTGATGAGGTGACTGTTAGTGAGGTCTGTGATGATCACGAAGTATTAAATACGTGCTGTGATCAGTGGGGCAAAAGTGAAGAGCTGAAAGTGAAGCCCACTGATCTAGGAGGGCCCGTAGATCCCCTGTGTCTAGCACAGTGTCTAAGTCGGGTTTTCCCTTGATAAGATAAAAGGAGCGTTTCGTATAAAGATGAAAAATATATAGCTGTAACACCCTGTGTCTAGCACAGTGTCTAAGTCGGGTTTTCCCTTGATAAGATAAAAGGAAAGTGTTCGTATGCGCTAAGCAAAGATGAAAAATATATAGCTGTAACAGCGATCATATCGCGAAAGGAATCATTCATGAATTGTTGGAATGTCGCAGGTGAGTTAGTCATTTCAAAAAACATTACCATAGGTTCGAAGAGTCCTTTGTGGGTGAGAAAGGCACCTTTCCATTGATGCCCATTCTTTATACGTACGTTGTTATATCCCCATCATACATCAAACTTGGTGAATACACGGGCGCCTTTGAGTTTGTCGAGGAGGTCAGAGATCAAGGGTAGGGGATAAGCATCGCGGACAGTATGCTTGTTGAGGTAACGATAATCTTGGCAGGGGCGAAGTTTGCCATCCTTCTTTTTGATGAAGAAGAAGGGCGATGCTTGAGGGGAGTTCGAAGCACGGATCTTGCCAGCAGCGAGATTTTCATCGAGGAAATCTTCCGTGGCCTTCTTTTCGTCAGGGGTGAGTGGATAGAGCTTGCCAATCTTTGGAGTAAACAAGTCTTTGACGTTGATTTCGTGGTCATAGGGTTGGGAGGGGGGAAGAGAGTCGGCAGACTCTTTAGCAAAGACTGGGGCGAAGTCTTTGTAGACGTCCGGGAGTGTAACTTTTGGTTTGGCCTTCTCGGCAGCCACCGCGAGTTTGGTAGCAGTAGTAAGCTTGACGACGAGCTTCGGGTGTGTCTGGTGGTATCGGGACCCTGTCTTAAGGACCTGTTGACAAGAATTGACATGGAGGGCGCGGCAAACGTAGAGATTTCCATTGGGCATATCGAGGAACGTGGAGAGAGTGTGGTCTGGGACGGTTTCAACCATGACATGTCATGGTGATTTCGAAGGCGGTGCTCGGGGTTGAGCATCATCGTGTCGCTTGAGGTCGGCGACATGGATATGGTACAGGGAGGCGGACTCGTCCACTGTCTCTGGGATACTGACTGTTTGTGATGACCAGTCAATGGAAGGGTTCGTGAGTTTCAGCCAAGGTATTCCGAGGATTACGTTCTCGGACCCGCAGTGCATAATATGGAATCGGATATGTTGGGCGATTCCATCAATGTTCGTGAAGAGGGAGGCGGTGTAGTGGATGGCTCCTTTGGTATTGGGAGTTTGGTCCACATTGTTGACTGGGATGGGCGTCGGGAGTTTGTCAAGGGGAAGGCAGTGTTTTCGGGCAAATTCCCAGTCAAGGCAGTTGATGTCCGTGCCGCTATCAATGAGAGCGCGGGTGTCGACGGTTTTCATGGTGTGCGAGGGGTCAATGAGTTGTAGGGGAATATGCATTGATTTCTTGGATGTGGATACAAGTACAGGCGCACACGTACTAGGGGGAACTACTGACATCGAGGCAGCGTTCCGTTTTAAAAATCCTGGGAGGTAAGGGCTACGCGAGAGACCTTGGTTTCTTCTTCGTTGTCTTCGTCGTCAATCTCTTGTAGCCGAGGGACTTCTTCTTCATCCTTGGCTTCTACTTCTGTGACCCTCCGAACAATCTTCTTCGGCCTAGGAGAGTTTGAGGTAAACGTCGGGCAGTTAGTAGCCCGATGTCCTTTCTGCCGACAACGGAAACATCTGCCTTCCTTGCGGCATTGTTCTTGTTCGGCAGGGGTGAGGCGTGGGAGGCGGACAGCATCAACATCCATTGCATTGGGATCTTTGGCAGGGGTGGGGGCGGAGTACTGATGATACGTGTGGCGAGTGGAAGTCTTGTGGCGGGCGGCGATTTCTCAAGCGCGTTCCATGTGGGTCTAGAAAGTGACCACCTTCTTCAACCAGGCTTCTATCGTGGTGGGGACCGTTTCCATAGCTAAGATACGGCGCATGAGAGCGTCAGGGATAGTGGCCGAGTAGTAGCCAATTAGAATGTTGTCGTCGGTGATGCTGGCGATGGCGCAGTGATTCTGGAACTGAGCGTTGTACTCAGTGAGCGAGGGGGAGTATCCGCCATTCCTAGTAGCGATCATGTGGGTAGTGATGAGTCAGGTAATCGCGTTGCCGGTGGTATCGTAATGTTTAAATACCAAGATAAAGGCGTCATGAAAATCAGACCACGATCCCATGTTAATCGAGCCATCGGCTGCGATTTTCGAAGAGCAGAAGGTGTTTGCCCATGTGAGTGCGGGGCCACGGGTCATGTAAGAAAGTGCAAATGCGATGCACTTCGGGTCGGTGGTGTATACCTCGGCGTTGACATTAAGATAAAAAGCGACAGAATCAAACCACTGTTTGGCTGTCCTATAGTCGTCATCGTACTTTTCGGGGGTGCCAATGCGGAGTTTGAGAGACTTAGTAGTCATAGTGGGGGATGGGGGACAAGGGATTGGGGGAAAGATGTGGCCAGTTTGGCGTCTGGGTGTGGGGGATGGGGGAGTCTGAGGGCGAGGTATCTGCACGGAAGCAGAAAAGCTATGGGCAAGATCGCGAGTAGCGAGTTCTTCGTCTGAGTCTAATAAAGGCTCGTTGAGGTCTTCGTTCCAATATGCTTGGTTGGGATTGTTGGAGGTGTCAGAGGAGTCAGAGTATGAAGTACGCGGAGGTTCTCGAGGGTTCCAGCGCGGATCGGTGGTTCGAGTGTTTCTATGAGAAGCTATGGTGGGTGGCGTACGTGATAGTACCCGAACGAGGAGGGAGCTTAGTTCTTTTGTTACGCATGGCCGTGGGTATGGTCGCGCGTAGACCTACTAACGCCTAGTAGGGTCGAAGGTTCAGTCATTCGTATTGACGAAGACGTAGGACCAGCTGTGGGGATGCTGGGTCGAGGGTACCGCCAGGGGTTTTAGCGGGTCAAAGGATAAACCGCTGTCTAGCTTGACTAGCGGGTCAAAGGTTCGAGGTAGAGACACACGAAGGCAAGGGAGCCGTAGTGTGAAGTGCTCACTTAATGGTAGAGCGAAGATGCAAGGAGTAACAAGGATAGATTGCTAGCACTAACTAGGCGACAAGCTGTAGGTGGAACTAAGCTAAGGAGAAAAGAGGACGACCCTGTTGGAGGGTTTATATAGTAAAGTAAAAGTGTGACGATTACGTGTCATGGCAGTTAAGGGCCGGCGTGGGAAGCAGCATTAGAAATAGAAGACCAATGGCAAAACCACACATGAGAAGGAAACGTTAAGGGCCAGCACATACAGCGTGAGAAGAGCAGAAGAGAAGGAGTACCTGCGCGGTGAAGGATAAGCACGCTTACGAGATGTATAGAATGTCGTGGAACGACATGGAAGGAATGAGGTTAAGCGTGAGAAAAGAAAAGTATTAGTCCGAGAGAGAAAGTAAGGAAAAAGCATTCATCCTGTGAGCGAATCGTAACAGTATGCAAGCTAGATATGCAGGCCACCACATGGGCATTCTGGACTCCCACTAGCACACCAGCATACTGACTGGATATGCAAGCTGGGTGTGCAGGCCATCACATGGGTGTCCCAGACTTTCACTGGCACACCAGCATACTGACCAGGTATGCATGCTGGATGTGCAGGCCATCATATGGACGTCCCAGACTCCCACCAGCACACCAGCATACTGTCCAGATATGCAAGCTATCTACTAGAATATATGAACATTTCCAGGGGCAGAAACATTGACACATACCCCAAGTAGAGTTAGTGGCAGGGTGTTGGAATTGAGGCAGCAACTCAACCTGGTCGAGTCCCGACAGTGGCGCGGTTTGCTGAGTCAGCATCCCCGGAATGGCACCCGGAGCCAGATTCCCAGACTGGCCAAAGGCCAAATTTTCTGGAACCGTACCACTTGGGCCATTTAGATGTCTCACAAAAGACGGAAAATCTCGGACCTCACGATGGAAGATACGAGCAGTCTCCTCCTTTCTCTAGCCGCGTTTCAGGAGAATTTGGACGAGACAGACGAGGAGTTACCAAAGGAACTTATCCCGGCCTTGAGGAAGCTTGCAACAAAGCTGGAAACTTTTCCCGTAAGTTAACAAATATCCGCTATGCTGCAATTTTACAGGCGCATATAGCACCTTTCATTTTCTCGGGTCGACGACAGCACTCTCAACCATCTTGGTATAACGTTGAGACCTATGGTGCTTCGTGAAGAGAAGCTTGCAGAGATAGAGGCTCTTGGCCACGCTGACACCGAGGAGACTTGGATGTCCGTTGCCACAACTAAGGGATTGCTACGTCTGATTCGCAATCATGTCTCCAGAGCGGTATGTCTGCTTTTTGATTCTCGTTTGGTTCGTTAATTGTACCATCAGAATGAAGCGGGCTCTCGTATATTAATCAACACATTCCTGCTTCGTCTGGCATCTGTTATGAGCAACAATGAGTCAGAGGTTAATATCATTCCCGAATTTCCTATCTCCAAGACGACACTTCAGAATCACTCTTTTGGTGGCGTTGTTGACTTTTTGGTTGTCCAAGCTCATTCGAAATACAACGGTGCGTCTATTCAAACAAGATTGACTAATTTAATCAATAATTCTGTTGCAACAGACTTACTGCTCGAGACTCCCATTGCTGCACTTGGAGCCCAAACCGGCGTAGCACAACATGCCAATATCTTTGAGGCCAAGCGGGACAACGTAAAGGCGGCTCTCTCACAGGCCGTTGTGGCCGCCGCTTCATACTGTAAAGCACACAAGTCAGTTACTTTCTGGTTCATTCTGCACGAGTTCACCAAGTCCGTCCCTAGATTAGCTGTCATGAGAGGTTGTATAACGAATGGGGAACAGTGGGCATTCTTTGTCTATGCATCGGATCAAGGGGAAGTATTAGTTGCGCGGGAAATATCGTTGGGAGACAATCTCGAGCGTCTGCCCCTTCTCCTGGGGATTTTGCGCGATTGGGTATGTTAGCGTCTTTTGATCAATTTGCATGACCTGACGTTTTCACAGGTGGAAAATTCAAGAGAATATGAGCAAAAGTTTTTTACCATACAATAGCACGGTGACAACCGTGCCCTTATTTTCTGAATTCGTTCTTACAATTGTTGTACTTCGAGTTGAGGCTATAGTTATCCGCCGTTTGCATCAGCGGTGTTGGCACCCTCGGCAGCACTTTTCGGGGGCAATAGCAGTCTTACAGACCAATTTCCGTGTACCAAATAAACTAGTCTCTGAGACCAAAGTCGCTGCACCCCTCGCCTCTGTGCTAATAGAGGTATCTAAGTGCTCTCTAGGTACCACGACAGATGCCCTGACACTCGGTCGTGCAATCAATGACAATGTCATATATTCGTCGACTCCACCTTGCATCACCCTCTTAAACCTGTCCCCTAAAGGGTCCAGGAACAAACAGCTGTAGATTAGACCCCTGAAATCGGTGATCAGTGACTCGGTCTTTCCAAAGGGGACTTGCCGGCAAGATCGGGGCCTCACCGCCTGAGTATCTCATGCAGCGAAACCGTCCGTCCAAGCCGACACGCAATTCCAGAAGCACAAGCTGATCACACACTGCACAATGACGTAGTTACTGGTCTATACCTTACATTGTACCACTATGATTGGCAGCTCGAACCTGTTCTAGCTTTCCCTCATACCACCTCTTGTAACGAGTGAACCCGGTGTGCCAAACGCCAATGCTCACAGCAGACAACAATCGCGTCCAATCAAATACTGGATTCGGCGGTGACCACGCTTGAATTTCGGCGACTTCTTCGTCCGCTAAATACTCTTTAGAAACAGTCGCTAAATTACAAACTGAACTCACTATATATGTGGTAGTCCGATACTTCAGATTGCATGCCGGAATCGGATGAGGAGGATCCAGACTCGGCTTCCGAACCAGAATCATAGAAACTGAAATTAGGGGAGACCAAAATTGCGGGATCAAAATGGCGAACAGATTCGATGTAAGAGATTGCGAGATCCCGGATCCGTCGCAAGACAAGGTCCATCTTCTCATCAATGTCTCTCATGTCTCCTGAACCCGGATAAAGGATCTAGAAACGATCGATACATCATTAGACTACAAGGTGAAGCTACTTACATTCTGTGCGTACACCTGAGTACTAGTATTAAACCGTGTGACATCGATGGCTTCCTCAGCAGTGCGCACCCAAACGCATATCTCGATTGACACGATATCGATGAATGTGAAGCCACGATGAGTCACTGGACCCATCGAAACACGCTTCTTCCTGCGGGACATCCAGTCCTTAACTCGAAGAGGGACTCGAATAGGCTGGAGGGAAGACTTTTGGTATGTCTGGGATATCCTAGAGTAATCATCGGGTGATGCATACGGGGATTAATTGATTACAATTTTGGACACGGCCACGAGGTCGGGGAAATTTTTGAGGTATGATTTTAATTTCCGCATAACATCTGCATCGCTTTGAGTGAAAGCACACTCAGCGACGAAGCAATGGTGAGAGGCAACGAGGTGAGGAATCGTGGGTGTATAGTCCATGCGAATTAATAGATCTGGGATGTTATCGATGACTTCAGGATCGCTGAGTGTCTTGGAGTTGGAGAGGATCTGAATTTCCAAGCCGGGGGTATCGCTCAGGCCAAGCGGCATGCTTTGGATCACAGAAGATAAACGTTTGACGAGGTATGCAAGCGGCGCTTCATGGACTGCATGGGGCATCATCGCAATTAAAAGCTGATCGTCAGGGTAATAAGTGAGTCTGACGAAAATGGATATCAACAATTCAGACCCCGGGACGTGGGACATACCTGGCCTGATACTGTGGCTCGCCCTTCGAGCTATCTGGTTCGTCTAGACTTCGCATGACATAGGTATACTCCCAAAAATTTACGTCTGCAAAATGCTGTCATCCTAGGAACATGTACTAGTACATGGTTGTGGAATGACTTACCTCGTATGATCCTGCATTGCACATGAGTCGTATTGAATGGACAATGCCATCGCACTTTGCTTCAGTCCCAAAGTCAGCATTTGTCACACACGATCAGTGACCAGATAAACAACAAGTATCACCTTTGTCGACTGGACCTTCTGAGGAATGGCCATTACAGCCGCTTGTATGGCCATTTGCAACATGGCCATTTGTTTCATTTGATCTATGTGTGTTGTCTTCAACTCCTTCTATTGAGTCAATTAATCGACCTGTACATGAATATTCGGGGACCATGCTGACCGTATCGTCGTTTCTTTGACTGAGTTTGAGTAGGGGACATGTTGGAATACGCCAGTGGAAACAATAGTATCACTGCTCACATCTGAGACTCGGACGCAACAGGTACGGGTCCGAGGCGTGGGAGTATGATGCTAAATCTGCACCGTGCATACGCATCGTAGCCTAGGCGCATATTGCGAATCCCCGGGTCAGCCTTATGATACCCCGTATCAATCGTCGCCACACGGTCAATGTTCAGATGCTCTGTGTCGGGAATTTTGTCATCCAGGTCATGTCCGGGGAGCTAGCGACCATGGCCAGTCGCCGAATGCGGTATGTTGGTTTTGTTTCCGCGGTCCACGGGATCTAATCCCTGCTCTGCTTGTTCACTCGAACCATTGCATACATATAAATGACCATTAGAGAGGTATTGCGTACACAACTAATCTCGTCTGACGTTCTCGATGACTCAGCTTACGTTGTCATCGCCGGTCCCATCAACACCTATGGACACTATGTTGCAACCTGCGAGGAATACGCAATTCAGCGCTACGAAGGCGTATCAACGATATTCGGACCTGGTCGGTTGATTTCTTTCTCATGGAATGCCTATGTTTAACTCGTCTCCTAGCGACGCTCGACGCATATATTGATCGTTATGGTACGTTTATGCTATATCTTGGGGACAGTCCCATGGGATCGCCAACGTTTGATCCTCCTCCACCCCAGCAGATCTTTCCTTCCATTTCCCTGCAGGTGCGTCGTATGTTCCAGTATCGTTATTCTGTTTTTCTCAAGGCTTGTATTTTCATCTACTGCTTCCCTCGCGCCTTGTAGAGCCTAGTCATTGTAGACAGCGCTGGATCCAATAACCTTGGGGACGTTCTGGTAGATGTGCTCAATATGATGTACTCTGGGGGACACTCACGGTGCAATTCGTAGGTGCCAACCCGAGGGTGCGTCCCTTTTTCCTATCAGGACCGGGTCGCACGTTGATCCGCTACACAGAACAATTTCCGTCTTGAAGGCACCTTTTTCACTGTCGACAAGCTTGTTACGGCCGACACCTGGAAGACGGTACGGACGGACTCGCATCCGTCAACGGTGTGTCAGTGGAACAGGACGAGCGTGTTGTGGGATACGAGTACGGTGAATGTGAGCTGGTTGGTGACTTGGCCTAGTTCGATTTTTCACACATTGACATGTCGACGTGTAGGACGATCGAAGATGACACGCCTGGTAAGTGCGTGGATGTGTGTGTTGACGTGCTCGAGAGCTGACTCCAGATGGCTCTTTTTTATGAAGCGGGTACATATCATATCACGTACTATGGCCATGCCAAATCGCTCTTTAGGGAGATTGTATCGTTTACGGGCACGTCCTCTTCGATCACCGTCGGGTGAAAGTTTCCTCGAGAAAACAGGAAAAACTGACTAGGGGGGGCTGTGGTCGCAGATGTACTTAGTTGAGGCCCAAGCCTGCAAGTCAAGTACGACCGCGTTTCCATGGACTTGCGTAAGCGGCCGGACTTGAATGTCATGGAACCCACCGCAACTTGATGCGGCACTGAAACCCCTCGTTCAGCATCTTCGACTTATCCAGGGGAACCTTGGATCGTTTGGGGATACATATGAACGTCGAACGCTGAACTCTGGCGCAAACTCTATTGGCGGGTCTACTGCCATGTTCCGGCGTTTCTGGAAGGAACGTCCATTGGATCGAGTCACACAGTGACTCGGACTCGGATGATTTTGAGACGTATCACGACACATATTCGCACCATCAAGTTTGTCCTGCCAGCAGAGCCAGAAATCTGTGTCGTAACATTTTTGAAAACGAATGAAAACTTGGGGACGAGTATGCTGTTCCAAAGTGATCATGTGGACCTCTGCATGCAAGACGCAAATGTATATTCCTTCGGGCGCGGCTCAGATGTGTGTTTCAGCAAACTGGACTACGATATGCTGTGAGATCCATCGAAGTGCCACAAAACTAAACCTCACATATCCAAGTCACATACTTGCTCTTCTGTCTGTTTTGTGACGCTCTCGCGAGAACGGTAAGAACTGTCTCGTTCCATTTTACATAACTTCGTGGTATTCACATCTGCTCCATCTTGTTGATCAGACTAACTCTTGAGGTTGCCTTTGAGCAAAGGAGCGTTTTGGACAACAATATTTCAGTACTCCAATACGGCTTTATTCGGCTCCGATCTGACCTTTCGACCGGTATAATCCAGCTTCAATAATTTCATTCACAATAGGCCTGACGTATGTGTCCACTGCAAGGTACGGCTGTACCTCACTCATCAACGATCAGACGATTGCCTGGTGACTCCATCCTCTTATATTTTGATTCCCCGAGAGGCCAGAACGAACACATGCCTGCACGATGACGTTAAGTAATCAAAGTGCTGGTGAAGCAATCTCGGTCCATGCTTCCGAAGAGTCGGCGAAGACATGCGGTTAACTATTCACCGAACCAACGCATTGACGAGGTCGTAAGTGGAGGGTTAAGATGAAATGAAATCTGAGGCTATGTACGTACTCTGAATTGCATGTGAGTATCTGGTTTAGTACTTTAGGTTTTACTCGACTGAGGCGGTGACGCATAGAGATCGGGTTATGTCTTCATTCCAACGTGACACACATCCTCATTCCAATGCATGGTCGAATGGATAATTGTCGCGTATTCCTCGAGCGTTTGTTACTTCTACATATCCCACTGGCAATAGCTGCCAGTGGCACGTACTGTCTCAAATCCTCTGAAGGACCCCCCCCCCCCCCGTGGTGTGTTACGAACTTTTGTATGGTTGCCATCGTACAGATTGACATTTATCACCCCAACGACACCAGATGGAACCATTCAGTTCAAGAGATGTAGCTCTGCCCTATCATTACGCGCAAGGTCACTACCTTCCTACTGTACATCCTGTAAGTCTGATACGGCAACCCAGCACCAGGCAGGGCTACTGCTGTGGAACATCAACACAAACCAGAGGTTTGTTGATGTGTCCTGAAAGACACCGTGACTGCGTGTATTATTCCATGGCTATGACAAAGGGCCTCCTATCCGCGGCGTTGAAATCTTTGAAACGAGGGAAGCGGGAACACCCGCCCTAAAATGTACACAACGCCTCCTATGCCGAGCGAATACGCATGTGCGACGGACCATCGGCGCACCCCGGGCGGCTGACAAGAACGCGCACTCAATGACGCTGAACCCTGGATGAAACAGCGAATTGTATCCGGTGGGAACAACGTCCGTGCCAACCGGAAACAAAGCAACATGCTCAGGATCCGAAAAGAACATTCTGCCCCATGTCCTCTACACCCTATGTATCAGGTGAGCATATCCGTTGACCTTGGCTTGCCAGCTCTTGAGTCGTCATCGGGATACAGCGGCTGACCAACAAATGGCGACGATGACAAGACCCACCTTGGAGTAAACGCATTCAAAAGTGAGCATTCTAGTCGTCCCTTGCCCCGTAAACCACGCATGCGATAAAATCCGATTGGTCTCACACCTAGAGCGTGTTATCAGCCCCGCCAAGGCAGTCAAATACATCAGATTCCAGTCCGTATGATAGCTAAGGGTTCGGTGAGTGCTTTGGTTTCGGCTGGTTTTTCTCTCAGGGTGACTTGACGAAGACCATAACTAGACGAACTCGAATATCCCTGTCGACAACCAAGGCAAGTCCATTGGAACATTGGTTGAACCATAGATCCTTGAACTCAAGCAGCCCTGAGCATTTGTTCCGAATAACGCGCATGAGCATACGGCGCTGGGCGTAAAATAGCTGAGGTGTACTAACCATCAGGCTTCGTGTTTCGAGAAGCCAATGGACGAACTCTTCGGACCGGTGTGGCCATACTGGACAAGATTGCAGTTCAACCGGAAGTCAGGCAGGATAATGAAACACGACGGTACCGAATCCTGGGTCGAAGTTGCGTGTCACCCGTCAGTGGTGTCTCTTCGTAGGCGTAAGCCTGACTGTGCCAGGTCCGTGAGCGACTCAAGGTCTGTACACAGAGGTGCGTGAACGTCCTTGCAAAGTGCAGTGACACCCACAACCCTACAGAGTCCAGATGCACTGGCACTTCAAGCCGGGTCCCGAACCCACGATAGGCCAGACTCGGATACCCCATCCCGGGCTGTCCCGTTGTGTTCTATACGTTACACAGAAGGTCCCACCCCACTTATTCGAAAATGCAGGCTGCTGGATTTAGCTCGGCGGATCCCTCCTCTCACCTAGGCTTGCGTATGACTCGATGCTCGCGCCATCATGATCATAAAAGCACGCGGATTTAAATTTTCTCACCATGTCCATACAGCAGCGTGCCAAGCAGATGCTACCTGGCCACCCCCACCGACTACGCCCGCACTTGCACCCCGATCTGACACGTTCGGGCTTCTTCACAGGTAATACGCCTGCTTCGATTGGTTCCTCCGTTCCCACTGGCTTTGTCAGGGCCCACGCACCACTCGATCTTCCTACCGGCCTTCTCGACCACCCAAAAGGCCCAGCGTGGGCTGGAGAACGCCGTTTTCACGAATTCGCTGCCCGAGCATCCCACGCACCGACACCGTCCGTCCAAGCCGACCCGCGGTTCCGGACGCACAAGGTGATCACACATGGCACGAGGACACGCGCGATCGTGGTCCCTTCGGGGCCTGTCGCATTCGGCCACGCCCGCATCCTCGGCCGATGCCATGGTGGGGGGGGGAGCGTTCGACGTCGGCAAAAAGTCATGTACAGCATGATTCATGCGCACCACTGGCGACTGATCTCGGATCAGGTCACGCGTGCCAAGCTGCCATGGGACAGCGCTGATCGGCTGCACGGTGTCATCCTATCTCCCGCCAGTCAATTCACCCGCTTGGCATGATGCGACCTTGGTGATTGGTGTACGATTCGGACGTCTGGTCCAGGCAGCGCCAACTGGCCCCGTTTGACAAGTCTTCTTCTACACACATTTACTGTCCAATAAACGAATGCACCACCGCGATAACGGGGATCAAACAAGGCACACCACACAACGGATACAAGTGACATGTCAAACGAAAAATCCGAGCTGTCCGTGGATCTCATAGACAGAATGGCCGATGCGCGGAGGGTTGCTACAACGATGAAGATACTAGTATGTACATAATAGTAGTACCCGGACTGTACCCTTGTCATTCCAAACGGCGCGACGTGAAACAATAACATGACAAACAGGGGGGAAATAGATATGAATACGATTTGGGGGGCTTGAACCGCGAAGCCCTTCGCGCGTGAAGCAACACAACAGATACAACCGTGTCGTACATGGGAGAATCCCAATCTCAGGGAGGAGTAGCTATGCAATCCAAAAATATATATGGCGGGATGAGAAAGGGAGGAAAATACAGAAAAGGGGGGAAAATAGGCTGCGTCCTGACGAGAGAGAAATATAGACGGTCGGGAATGATACAGTGTTTCTTTGCTGGCGACGATAAAACGGTTTTTTGGGTGGGCAATCTACGTGTTAGACAGGGCAAGATAAATGTAGCAAGCGAAAAGAAAAACGACGACGAGAACCCAAACAGAACCCGATGGTGCAACAGCGACAAGTCAAGCGTCATGTCCATTAGTACGTCTGCATCGAAGTGTCATAAAACTCAGCCTGCGCAGAGGGATTGTACCCCTGCTGACTCTGTTGCTGGTGCTGGTGTTGGTGCTGAACGTTGGTGTCTTCCGCAGGAACCAGCATCGGCGGGTGGAGATAGGTGGCGAAGAAGTTGTCTTCGTCCTGCGGCAGCATGGGAGGGTGGAGGAAGTCCATCGGAGAGTCGTCAGCAGGGAGCATGGGAGGGTGAATCAACTGAGGGGACCGATCAGCACCAAGCGTCGTCGAATGCCAGAACGCGTTCCCAGAACCGCGAAATACACTATACGGAGAGAAAAAGGGAAAGTCCATGGACGAACGGCGGGAGTGAGACGCTGCAGAGGAGTGACCCGAGTACGAATCAGTATACGAGGAAAAGGACACTGCAGAGGACGGGGGCTCGGATGCCGAGTCCGTGCTCATACGACGGCGTTTTGTCGTCCTCTGCTCACTGTTGGTAGTCACCTCTGTTTCCAACGTCTCGACGGTCGAGAACGGCAGCGCGTCGGGCGGTGTTTGGAAGTGCTGGTTCAAGTAATCGGGGTGGTACGGGCCGGGGAACGGGTTGTACACGTTCGTGTAATTGGATTGATCATTGTTGTAAGTTGTATTCTGCGGCTCGGGCCCAAGTGCCCCCAGTAATTCAGACGAAGACGAAGAGCTTTGAGTGGGCTGTTCCTCGGTGTATTCGTAGCTTGGCTGCGTGGTCGAGTCGGGTGCCAGGGTCGGAGAGCGCTCCACAGTCGGAGAAGTACGGCGACTCGCCCCTGGACTGGCAGATGGCGTTTCGGAAGAATCCGGGCCGGTCCGCCGAGTGTCATGACGAGAGCGCTTGCGAATCACATCCGATTTCATGGAAATCGGTCTCGCCGACCCATGTAACTTGTAGCTAGTACGAGCAGTGAGTGAGTGAGTGATCGAATGAATGAATGCACGACTCACTACAAGCCGCACCTGATGGTACGTTGCCCGGCAACATGAGTCACAAGCGAAGGAGAGCAAGAAACGCGAGACACTCACGCATTGCAAACAGTCTTTCCCTCATCGTCCTTCCTCCAGAGCGGCGTCGCAGTGGTGTGGCAGTTCCAGCATTGCGCAGCGCCGACTGCGCCACTGAGCTGAGTTGTCGTGTGCCGCATGTACCGGGGGGATCCTCCAGTGACGTCAACCACTTCCTGGCGGGGAGGCGCTTGAGTGCGGCTCTCCCCGTGGTTGGCACGCATACTTTTAGGGCGAGGGCGTTTATGCTACGAAATACATTGATTTTTCTAGTGGCATATGATGGTTGTGAAACACGTACCAATTTGCAGTAAAGGCCGCACGCGTTGCAATTCAACTCGTCGTTGAGGCCGCGGCGCCAGAGAGGCGTGTGAGTAGCACCGCAGTTCGTGCACTCAGCTTTGACCCCGCCAGGTGCGGAGTTGTTGTTGGCGTTGTTGTTGGCGTTGCCACCGCCATTGCTACGAAGAACAGCAGGATTGACGCTAGTGGCGGTGGCACCAGGACCAGAGGACCGAGTCGTAGGAGCGTTCTGAGTCTTCACCGTGAGGTTGGGACGGCTATTCGGGGCATTTCCCCGGGTTCCCGCGCTAGGGCCAAGCTTGGCCGGGGAAATGGTCTTGGGAGGGGTTTCCTTCACGGGCTGGAAGAGCGGAGGGGTGGTCACATTGGAGTCGTTGTCGTTACGAGTGGAGTGGGAATCGGAGCGAGACGGACTGGATGCAGAGGTGTCCTGCATCATGATGTCGGGATCGGCAGGAGCGATGATGGAGTCGCTTTGCGCCATGATGCAAGCAAGAGTGTCATCAGAGTGGTCAACGCTGCTGAGAATCTCGTCGAGGGGAAGCTCGATCGTAGGGCGGAGGATACTGAGGCTACGAGAAGACGTGTTGGTAACGTCTTCTCCGTAATTCAGAGCGCTGGAAAGAGAAGGCTGTGCGAGTAGGGCCGAAGGGCCGAAATCGGTCGAAAAAAGAGTCGGAAAGCGAAGCGATGGCTGGTCCTCAGTCGGACACTTGCGCTTCCGGGAACCGGCGGAGGCGTCCGAGTCGGTATGAATAGAGTCGTCGCCAGCGACGTGAGCACGAGTGGCCTGACGACCGCGTCTGGTAGAAGTTTCTTTGAATTCGGCAGAGGGTCTAAGGTCTGGTTTGGGGACAGCGATGTTCGGCGTAGCGGGTGCGGGTTGATCTACTGAGAAAGTGAATTGCATACGTTTAATGGTGCCGGGCATTGCGTTCTGGCTAGCCTCGCGGCTGCGCTCTCTTTCGACGGCGCGCTGGCGAATAAGATCAGAGGACGCGTTGCGTTTGAAGTCGGGAGCCTCAAGCTCCTCGATGCTCCTGTGGAAACGAACGAATGAGAGAGGGCAGAGGGTGGTACGGGGATGGCACCGACCTGCCCTTTTCCTTGTCGAGTTTGTCGCCCATGTTCTTGGAAAGTTTTTTGAACTCGCGTTTGGACTTGGCGTTGTCCGAGTCGACGATGAGTGTCTGGAGGTGCCAGAGTCGCCAGCTCAAGTTCTCGAGGCGTTGGCCTTGCTCGAGATAGCTAGCCACTTTAGTACAGACCTGGAGGAGATGAATTTGGGAGTGAGGTATATATAGAGAGGACGAACGTACTTTCCATGTTTTTGTGAGCGACTCGGAGTCGCCTAGATTGGAGAATGCGACAAAGGATTTGTTACCCTGACACGGTGTGAGTCACCCAGATGTGCAAGCACGGACGGATTACCTTGAACTTTAGGTTGACAATGGAGGGCATGAACAAAGCACGGCGAGCAGAGTGAGCGATCGAGGGCCTGAGGGATGCTGTGACACGGCGGACGAGACGAAGTATAAGAGATACCGGCAAGGAAAATGAGATCGAACGCACGTTGCCAAAAGTTGACAGAATGAAACCCCGACTATTCCTAGCAGCTCCGTTTGGGATTTCCGAGTCATGCCAATATGCTACATACATACATGTCATAAATCCATACGGATGGCCACTGGACCAGGACGGCCGTCCATGGCGTCGCCAGAACTCG
Source organism: Pulveroboletus aff. annulatus (assembly GCA_038094595.1). Lineage (NCBI taxonomy): Eukaryota > Fungi > Basidiomycota > Agaricomycetes > Boletales > Boletaceae > Pulveroboletus > Pulveroboletus aff. annulatus. Next base: position 16,565 of record JBBPTX010000077.1, read on the forward strand.
GTAGACGTCCCATTATCGCTACTTGTGCCCAGCACGCTGGCACAACTGACCCGCGCTAATCTCGTGCCGGTACTCCGCAGCCCACTCGCTGTGAGCCGATCCGGGGCGTCGAGTCACCCTCAGCCCTGCTCGTTCCTGTGCATCCAGGCACGGGCCATCATTCCCATGCATCACGGGTCCTCCCTTTATTTGCCTCGAGGCGCTTCAGCCGCGAAATGACCGCGCGACTTGGGCCCCATCAGGAATGCCTGGGATTTGCCGCGCCGTACTGCACGGCGCACCTTTCGAGTTCACGCTCTGCGCCATGACAACTGGAGAGACGCACGCATCACTGGCACATGCAATTATAGGTACGGCCCACCGTGTTCTAAAAGAAAACCCCAGAAGCACTGCTACTGGCGGGAGGTCGAGTGGCGAGCCTCGTGGGCATCCTATTCTGTCACACAATCAACGCCTATGTCCGCACTTTGTGACATGTCGATCTCGTCCAGTCCAGATGCGGACTGCCATCAAGCCTTGATTATACTCTTTCGCAAGTTTTCCCCCGAAAAAGGGGGGACTCTCTCCTTTTAGAAGATCCCATGCGTCACGCGTGTTGTAACGTGATCACTTGCTTGCTCATGCGCCAATGACAGTCTCATTCCCCGACCACGAATTACATGTCAGCATCGTCGCAGCCAATCCTGGGGCAATAATATAATAATGTGGGAGAAAAGCCGCTCGACGAGTCAGTATATGGCCAAGCGGTGGCGTGCTCACCTCAGATGGTGGCTCAATCAGCATGACAAAACACCCAAGAGCCTGGAGGCAAGCCAGACGCCATCAATGCCCAGGGAAGTGGAACGCTGCCACGCTGGCACCATGTTTTCGCCACGCGGTATATCATGCATGTGATCCATCGTGTGGTTTACCCCACAACACACCCTGTTGTTGCATAGCCTCGGCCCGAGTGGGATCGTATCACACGCGCGTTGCGTCATCTACTCCAAGCGTCAGTCGACACTCTGACTCAATAACCAGGACTCCTTGGTCGATAGGGGCGTTCAACGCTGCACGTCCAAACTGTTGGGTGTCACTAAAGGTGATGCGAACCAATGGGGCGATTGCGATACGATTGTTCTAGAAAAGAAGTTCTGATCCCAGCCGACGACTATGTATCGTTCCTGGAGATGGACACCCTGCAAACTGGCTCTTAAAATGAAATCCAAATCAGCATAGTGCCAACTTTCAATGCCTAGGTTCTCGTTCGGTATTTCTATCCTCTTGCGCACATCGCTGTTCAATTCCGACCCTACGGCCAGCCTCTCCCTTCATTTGGTTGTCATGTGTTCCCTTGGCGATATCAATTCCACGGAACGCACGGGAGCGTTGACACACTGTGGAGTGGCTATTATGTCCCTGTCCTGTTTGAGTTCAAGTGGCACCAACGACATACTCACGACCCATCTTCTCTTCGACCAGCGATCTCCCAAACATGGTGCATCTGATGTAGATCTTCGTTGGACGTGAGGAACAAAGAACTCTTCTGTGTGGTCTAGAGTCCGCTAATATATTTGGCAGTCGACTGTCCCATCCCACCGCGTTGAATCTGAGACGAAGAAGAATATGGGGGGAACTGAACGCGCCCATACTGAATATTTGACATGATACGTTCAGATGCACGTTTCATCAGCGTTTTCGCACCTGTTGTGGCGGGCGCATACCCACCGGCAACGAGACAAGAAACAGGAATCAGCTTCTCGCGCCGTCACATGTCCAATCATCTCATCCTTCGATGGGAGAAGGACTCAGGTTCACACGCACTCAAATACCACCCCCTAAATATCGCTGTGTGTACACGTACAAAATAACATCTTTGGGTGACGTACGCGCGCAAGATATCCAACGTATCGTCAAAAACGTCCTGCTAGCGTGTAGCCGAATTCAATGGAGGAAATAAAGTGGGTCAATAACACATCTTTACTCCGGAGGGCACTCGTTTTAACCAACAAGGTTCCGTATCGTGTGCAGAAAAAGGGTCGCTAATGCCGACTTGCTCCACAGATGCAGACGTCCTCTCATCCTTGACGGCAGCATACCGCCATGCGGCTTAGCATAGGAGAACGTGCGGAAATGGGAAGAAGAGGCATTTTACGTCCCAGTCGAAAAAGACGATCGTCCCTCTCTTTGCAAGATGGGAGACTCGCATGTACATCTCCGTCGAGGATGTTCGGCATCGACCAGTACAACGGTTCGCGTGGTTTGGGGGGCTCATCCAAGATGGTGAGAGTGACGCCCGATTTGATTTTGGTTTGGATCGTCGCACTCGAGTACAGTCCTCACACCCAGGCTCATAACGGCGAAGAAGAGACTTTCAATTTACCACCATCTTTACATACATGGCCATGCCCGTTGGTGCTTGAACAGGGGGGCATGTAAGATGTGATTTTTTTTGCTCCAACAGGTAATCTAGAGCAGAACAAGGTGCGCGGATCGTTCATCCTCTGGTAGTGCGGGTTAACGTTGAACTATCTCCGCGTGTACGAGTGGCGCATGTGCGGCCCACACAAGGACAGAGTCCGACCACGAGCATCCATATGTGTACGTCAGTCAGGAGGATGACTTGGGTACAAGGTTGTGGTGGTATAAACTATACAGTTTAGTCACACGGGCCCACTTGACCCCTGTCATGCATCTTTGACTGCAAGGTCATTAACGGCAATTCGTGGACTGCGAACAAAGCGTCAGGAAGTGTTCATCGTATATCTCTGGCTCGATGGATAGTCGTGTATTCATGTTCATATGCGACCTAGAGTGTGCACAAACATAATCTGCTCGAGAATGCCAGTGACTCACCGAGTTGCGTCGCTGCCCTGACACTGCTGTGCTCCACAACGGCCAGAACTGGCACCTCGATCCTCGGGTCGTCTGTCTTCCAGACTGCGCAAAAAAATCTAGAACACACCAACAACATCGAAGTGTACATGAGTATGCTGTGCGTGATACCTCTCGTTACGATAATAACCTCCAGAGATAAGATTTTATGTAATTGATCCCGTCCGGGTCCGTTCAAACTGGAAATGACCACAGCATCATCATGGGTATACCAGTGATGACACATGACCACAGTCCAGTAACCTCGAGGTCATGGCCCGAATATTCAATTCTGACACCAAGTCCGAATATCTCTCCCACCGAACCAGGCCCTTCGAGATCAGAAGACGGCTGTCCCTCTGCCAGTGGGCCGTGAAGGCCTCAGGATAGAGGTGGTCCCCAAATTGCATGATCCGATCGGCGTCTCGAGCAACTGGAACGAGCATGTGAGCGACAGCCACGGTAGCGAACAGGACTCTGGGATTCTGGGTGCCAAGATACGTCGGGCGATGAGACCGCCTGGACTCTGTGCCAAGAGTATCAACGATGTCCACGTCGTACCGACTGGCAGCAAGCCGTCACCACTGGGGCTCTGACGTGCACCGCGCCGTCTGAGGTTCCACAACGCCCACGCCCGCACAGTGAGCCTTCAATGAGTCGCTCCGTGACACACGTCGTACGTACACCATTCCAATCGCACCGCGCCTTCTTTCGCTGGAGAGCGTCTCTTTCAGTTTCAGCGCGTTTCCGGATTGCGATACCAGCTCGGAGAAGTTGGCTGCGCGACTCTGGAGAGTCATCCAGACGCGACGGATCGGGTCATCTTCTCGGTCGGACCACAATCATGACAAGTTCGGACCGAAGGCCTGAGCGTCTAGATGTTCAAGTTTCGTTTCCGCTCTGACACGCATCCCAGCAGCAACGTTGAAGCGAAAAGTTGAAGCATCACGTTCACGTTCAAAATTGATGCGCCACCTCCGACGAACGGTCAGGCTCGTCCGAACTGCAGCACTGCACGAGGCCGTCCACGTCGGCCACTACGCCACGCCAAGAGCGGCAAATTGGGTATTAAATCGCTCACACCTCTGGTAGTAGCACTTATCTGTGGCGGTTGGACCGAGCCAACGTTCAAGTTGGAATGTGCGTCGTCGATGCGGGAACGTGGCGGCTGATAACACCGCGGTAACTCACTTGAACGTGGTGTAGATGCGAATCCAAAGCTATGCTGAATGAGATTCGAAAGGAGAATAAGGGTCCCGCAGCCGACTCCTGCCAACTTATATACAAACAACAATACATGGCTCGTAAGTAGTCGCAGACGGTATCACCAAGGATAGCCTATACGTATGTAACACCACACAGCAAAACAGCACACACAGGAGAAATGCGAAGGAGAGAAAAAAACAGTGCACAAGATGCAAGAGGCCAACAAAGAAAAAGCAAGGGATGCAAACCAAGAAAAAGGTGGAATAACATACGCATGCAGCAAGATACATAATCAGAATCCCTCCCCCCCTTTTTTTCTTCTATCCTCCCTCGTCTCTACACACCCTCTGAGATGATGCTCCCAATGCTCAGCACGCTCTTCTTTCCGGGAACTCCGACGCCACGTCCAGGATCCTGTTCGAACGGAGCCCGCGAGAGGTGGATCATAGGATAGCCCCCGTTGACAGAGGCAGACGGTAACGCAGGTGATGAGGGCGATGACGACGAACCGGTGCTCCCCCCACCAACGCCACCAGACGCATGTCTCAGCGGTGCGAGATGTATCATCTCTTGTTGTCTATGTCCATGTGCGTGCGGGTGTGCATGCCCAGTACCGTTGGTTCCCCATCCTGGCGCGGACGCGGACGGTGGGCCGCTTGAGTAGGACGGGCCACCCGTCCCGGCGTAGCGGGCCGCAGATGCTGATACGTTGGGTCCTGGCGACATCACACGCCCAGGATGTCCGTGTCCGTGCCCCTGTGTGTAATAGTCGCCCGATGAAGATGCGTGTGCCTGCTGTCCACCAAACTCGTAGGGCGACCCCGCGCTGCCCGTCTGGGCATACGACGCAGTGTGAGTCAGTGATGGAGGGTGGGCCACTTGTGAGGGCTGAGCTTGGGCTTGACCTGACGTCCCACTCTGATAGTACGCATGTGAATGGGGGGATGAGGACGACGAAGGGGAATCGTAGTATCCCCCGCTCCCGGGTCCATTCAAGCTGGTGGTATTGGTATTCACAGTGGGATTCGTGTTTGCACCAACATCGTATCGTGCATACGATCCAGGGTATGGTCCAGGGTATTGCGAACGCGTTGGCGAGGTATACTGTCCTTGCTGTGGATGGTGAGTTGTGGAGGGGTGAGGGTGTGCGCCTGTCGACGTCCCATGTGCATAACTCGCCGAGGTCTGCTGCGGATGAGCATACCCACCATGGTGGTGGTGTTGTTGTCCATCTTGATACGCTTGTGCACCCTCGTAGGGCGTGCTAAACGATGCACGCGGCTGGTGTCCATGCGCCTCGGGGTGAGTCTGGGTGTGCGGATGAGTACCGTATGGCGCTCGGGACTGCGCCTGGGAAGACTCGTAACCGCCTCGAGGGTCATACGAACCACGTGTGTGCTGCTGATGAGCGTGTTCGAACCCTGTCCTCCCACTTCCCGCAGCGCTCTCGTATCCTCCCCTCGCGCCGGTGTCGTAACCTCTCCCATTCGCATTTCCATTTGCATTCTCGTATGCTGTTCCGCTGCTTCCCCCGAGAGGACGTTGGTGGTCATACGCTGACGGGGTACCTCGGAGGCCAGCCGAATCGTAGTCATAGTTGAGTCGGTCGTACATCCCGCCCACACTCGCTGGTGCCGTCGGATAAGATGGGGACGCTGCAGTCGGCGATAGCGCCTGTGTACTTGCCCTTCGACCCACTGTTCCTGGCCCCACGGCAGATGTGGATCCCGAACTCGATGGTTCTGCACTCGGAGACAAGAGCTGGCCACCGACACCAACAACACTCCCACCCATCGTTGGGTGCGTGTGCGCATGCGTGTGGGAATGAGGAATCGCATTGGCTGTCGAAAGTTCGACCCCACCCGGTGCGCTGGCCATGCCCAACATGGGGTCCAAAGTCGAAGGCGTCGGCCATGCAGGTAGTCCTGCCAATGCGATTGATGACGGTGTCGAGTTGCCATTCCCTGCGCCCGGCGTGTGTGCTGACATACCATCACTACTGCCCGCCGAGGCAGGCCCTGACACGAGCTGGAGCGGGCCGGTCAACGTCCCATGCCGTGCACGTTTCACGACGGTCGGACCCGCCATGGAGGTTGCGCTGTTAGAGACGGGTTGGTTGAGAAGCGGCGGTTGTGGCTGTTGCGCGTGGACATCGTCCTCGGCCAGATCCTGCTCTAATTTGCGCGTGTCGCCCGCATTGGATGAACCCACATCGGACGCAGGGGCAAGTGCCGCAATGGGGCGTTTTCGGACGCGAATGTCTTTCCTGATACGGATTTTGATACCTTGGTCAGCGAGGGAGCATGACAGGGGCGTTGATTCTGTGCGGAAAAAAAGGTTCCGTCGGAGACGAAATAGAGTAATGATCCGAAAACCGACATGAAAGGATAAACGAGGACAAGGGCAGGCAGGGTCAGATAAGACAAAATCATCGCGGGCACCGACCAACCTTCCATGCCTGGAAACTTTTTTGCAGTGTAAACGTAGAATGCAGCTGAATAGATGGATTTGCAATGACGAACGGTGTTGCTAGAGAGGTAGATGAGGGATGGGGGAGCGGAGAGAGGGTACCAAGTGGCACACCTGACGACTTCAAAGAGGCTGAGTTTAAGACGGTAGCTGCCCTCGGTGCGCACGCTGAGATCTGGGAACACGAAAAAGCCAGCATCTTCATTGCGATTCTCGGCATCTTTGAGATGATATAGGGAAGAGACGACAGAACCAGTGGTGCAACGTGTTTTACCATCCTGCACCGCAAAGGTGTGGGACGAACAAAGGGCGCAAGAGAAGTGAGACGCACCTTGAGCCAATGCAATTCGGTATCATCATCGGGCTTGGCGAGACTCGCAAACATGAAATAATATGGATTCTGGAGAAAACTGTTGGCATAGTTGGGATCGGCGTCGTCAGTGTCTGGATTTGCGGTCGAGGGTGGTTGGCGAGTGTGAGGATCGACGACACGGAGCTGAATGATGGGCGGCGGGTCAATGGGGCGGCGGTCAGCTGGCAGCGTGGGTAAGGAGGAGGGGCGGACGGCCGGAGCAAGGCAGAGGCGCACCACCGACACCACACATGCGGGCCTGCTTTGGCTCCTGCCTGACGGTGAGTTCGTATTCTCTGTGGTGGAAGAACATGAGCAAAGGCGTGGATGTGAGGGAAAGGGAGGAATTATCAGATATGTAGCATGTTTGGGTGTGGGATCGGTTGGGACGTAGTGTGGGAGGAGAAGGGACATACAGCCTGTCTCTGTCGTGTAGTGAGCGGTCTCGTTCGTACGGATACGCGGTTGGAACGGCGCCATAGTTTGAGTTGGCATCCATCAAAGTGACGGTCTAAGGCGCTGATCGATTTTCGATTGCCAAATGTCTTTTTCGTTCCTTCTAGCTCGTTCACACACAGATCACGTGATCAAGGACATATGAACCAATATTGGTCCGCTGGGTACTCGTCCGGTCGCAGAGAAACTCGGCAGGGGACGGATCTCATGGAATACCACTAGGAACGCTCCGGAATCAGCGCGTATTGCGGTACGGACGCGTTACAGGCACCACCCCTGACGATACCCCCGTGCACGACGAAATGCACCATGTTTTGTTACCGCAACATCCTCGCATACGTGAATGATTCGCTCATCCTTCCTTTTATATATCCTTGGGTCGCACTTACCAGAGGGAGCTTTTCCACGGAAGAGTCTCGCCACCTTCATTACAATACGCAGTGGCGGTGCGCGTGGTGGATACCGAGCTAATATCCATCATGGTGCTAGTACTTTTCAGAAATGCTAATTGACGTCGATCAGATGATCCAATGGACACTCATCTATTACGCATTAAGAGCTATCCACCCCCCTCCAAATCGCATCCGCACTCTCCAACGACTCGAGCCATTCTGCAGCATGATACTTGACCCGTCGATACGGCCACTGCTCCACCTCCAACGATCCGTCTTCGGATCTTATCACGGTCCAGACGCTCCCGTCGATCCGGACCACTCGCACGTTTGGAAACCCGTGTTCAACCACGCTCAAGACAGAACGGATCAGCATGTTAGTGATCCCGATGTAGCACAACCCAGGCGGCATCCCCGTGCGAAGTTGCTATGTGACGTATGCGGAACAGCAAGACGGCATCAGACCGACAAAAGACAGCGAGATACAAGGAATGAATAGACACACGTTCATGAACACCGTCAGATCCTCCGCCACCACGGGAGACAAGTCGAGCGTCAGCGCGCGGACCGTCCGCGGAACCAACCACCCCGCCAGCGCCGGTGACAAATCCCTTGGATATGTGATCGACAAACTACTCAACTTGGACAATGCCGGAAGCACACCCCACGCCGAGGCGTCGAATCCGATGCGACGGGCATCCGTTGGTGGCACAAGCAGGTGATACGTTCGCAATTGCGTTCTCTCACGGAGAAATTCGGAAATGGCTGGGCAGAGCTCACGGTCCGCAATGTGTCGATGGAGGCTAGTAATCGTGAGCGAGAAATGGCGTAGGAAGGGGAGGGCGGTGCGGTATTGCCGGAACAAGGATGATGGGGTGCATTCGAGCGTTCCAGAGAGCATCAGTGACTCAACCTGCTGGCCATTCGCGAGGATCTCCGAAAACGCTTGTGTATCCGCGGAGAAACAACCATTGAATTCAATTTGGGTCAGGTGGTGGACAGAGATGACCTCTGCGGGAAAACGCCAGCGCGGGTTATTGACGGACAAGGAACGGAGAGTGTCCCGGCTCTGGGCGAGAAATGCATAGACAGATGAACTGTGATTGGCTCCGCCGTCCGAGCTGATCGCAAAGTGCGTCAGGTGTTTAAAGACAGGCACTTCCATGTCAACCGTATGGCCTACCACTCTGGGATGCAACTCGGTCAACACAGACAAGCAAATCAAAGGTGACTCATACACGAGGGATAATCGCTGTAGCCGTGGATTATGCGAATGCACTGTATGCAGCATGCGCGTAATCAACTCCCTGTTTCCGGAGCAATGCACCCTGCGGAGGTTCAACAACTTGGGAAGTGCGTTGGTAAGCATACCTGGTATATCACTCAGCCGCAGCATACGCGCAGTAAACAGGGAAAGTATACCGATTTGAAACGCCAACGGCTGTGTAACATCGTATGAGACGGCGAAAATGCTCAGGCTCCTGACGTGGCCAGCGAAATGTGGATCCACCAGTATTCGTGTCAGGATATCTGCGCTGCGCTGGTAATGCCACGTATCGACGTCCTGGTCGACACCTGCTTGTGGGGGTCGAACGCGACCCTCTACACTACCGGGTTCCGAGGCAGTGGTGAGGTGAAGGTCAATATCACGAAAGAGCAACTGGCTCGCGATGCGAGACAGGGCATTCGGGACGAGTAGCAGTGACTTGAGGTCATGTTTCGGGAGGAAGAGAGCGATCTCTCGCCACACTTCTGGCGAGAAACGAGGGGGACAATCGGGTTCTCTGAGAAGCTATGAGTGCGAATGGGTAAGCGTCCCCCTCGCGAGCAACGTTGCGCACCATTTCAGGGCGGAGATGTTGTGATTGAATGACTGCCTTGACGTCCTGGTTTTCAGGGTCCACCGTCAACACGGAATGCAGATCTGTAGACACGCTCCAAACAGTTATATGTACAGCTCAAACAACACATACCCTGTTGAGCGGAAGTACGGTAACCCGCAGCAAGCCTCCCTTTGGCACGTAGCAAGAGTGCACGTGCGACATTGGCGGGAGACAAGTTGGGAACTTGTAGAAGCGACTGAACGGCATTTTCCATGACCGTCCGATAGCTTTGTCAGAGTCAGGAAACATCTTGGAAAAAGTAACTTTTTTCTCTACACATACCCCTGGTTAGGCAAATGCTGCAGTGCATGCAGAAGCACGTCGGCTTTTTGGGTGTCGTTCAGGTTGACGGTGACATCGCGAATGCTCGCATCGAGTATACGGGGGTTGAACAAGCTCATCGGTCGACCTCGACTCGGACGACGAGCAGAAGGGGAAAGAAATGGAAGAGGAAGGAATAGTTAGGCATGTTATACCTAAGGGACGCAATGCGGCCAATGGCCGATCCCGGTTTCCATCCCCCTCTGGTATATTTCTCAGGCGTTCTCATCGCAACGCCAATGCAGTTTTCTGGAACACGTTTAAGAACACACCTTGAACTAGTATGTCACGGCGCGACACATTTTATTCCACGAGACTTCGATCCTGGATTGCTGCACATCGAACATTGTATTAAATGTACATGCCTGCTGTGCCTTGCGCCGGTATGTTTCGGGGAAGCTGAGCCTCGTGTTGGGGTGGTCCAGACACCATATTTGCAGTAACCTGCGTTACATCCGGGTTAATTACGTAATGTCAGGAACACCTGATGGATGCCACGAAGCAGTGTAGCTCGAAACGTCGTGCCGGTTCACTGTTTACTTGCAGCGGCGGCCAGCTAAGCTCCCTGACTCCCAGCTAGTACATCGAGTGGTTAGTAATATGGACTTAGTATCTGCTATACCCCATCTAATTTCCTTTGATGCTAGCCGTGTTTGGTGCATAGCACACTTTTCAAGTTCACTTGGGCTTCCCAAGTACCACTGAACTTACATTGCGGCCCCTGACAAGTTTGATCAGATCCCTGGAAGCAACAAAGTTTGACACAGGGGTAACTCAGGGCTGTGGTAAGCAGATTGACGCACGAAATACCAAACCTTCCGTTGTCTCGTCGATCATTTTGCAAATCGTCGGCGACCAGGCTGTGTTCGTAATGGATCATATTGGTCCAGGCCAGTCCCCAACTCTAGGACTCGGCTCAACCACGCACAACATCGTATTTTCCACAAAATCATCACGATCTAGGCTCCGCCAAGGAGGTATTCTGGAGATAATCATTGCTTCGAACACACCTACCGCAGTGCCACCATGCACACCCTCCGCATCTCCAACGTATCATATGGGTGGCTTGTTGTCCTTTTGTGCTATCGACAGCGTGTCAGCAACTCAGAGACCAAATGGACGAGAAGCAACATACACATCGTAATCCGATCTCCGAGCGAGAGCGCAATGCCCTGTGTTTTACTCCGTATCCGAACGTGACCGACGATTGTGCCCGCTTCCGTGCGTTCAATGCTGAGGTTGGCCAGCGCATCCTCGCCTGTCGGTGTATAATCGTCATCAGATATCGAGAAAGGGGAGAAAATCGACTGACCAAACAAACTTCTCGCGTACATGTTTGCAGACAAGAAATCGCATTCACCCGACATTGCGCCTTCGGGTGTCAGACACGACATGTTGGTCGACTTCATGACGTGTTTAAGATAATCCCGTGGATCACTAAAAGAGAAACAGCGTGTCATCCCGATAGGTATGGAGTTTAAAAAGGTGAAGAAGGGGAGACGGACGGTATGTTGGTAGACACATTCACGCGGTTCTCCCATTCAAATTCCGTCCACATGCTACGGAACTAATCGAAACGCCAAGGTCAATGTCAGTAAAACATCAGCGTTAAACGCGAGGGTAAATTTGAGCGTGTTTACCTGAGTTTCATTGCAGTAAGCAGGTTTGATATAGTCCATGATGTCGATATGAATGTCGTTCAGGATCACACAAGTCTCTGCAAGGCCTGGACCCTCCCAGAGGATGCTACCAAAGATGACACCAGTCTCGGTCGAGGAGACCTTGATAGTCGCTTTGATGCTCTGGAAGCCATGCGGCGCGATGGTATAAACGGCAGGCCGCTCGACAAGTTTGAGGTCTCCCAGCGTCGCAAAGTCGAGACAAAGGTTCTGCAAAGTATTGGGGGTTTGATTGACGAGAAGGACATCTAAGAGTGTATCTCGTTCATCGACGTGCTCAGACGAAGACAAGATAGAACTTACCGAGTAGAATGTCGAAGCCATGCATCTTGACATATGCCTCGGCGTAGATCGGGTCAGAGAAGCCTAACAAACATAGGTGTAAAGCTTTGTATAATGCGATACCCGCACGCTCACTCACCAGTTAGCTGTGATATACGACTGAGGTTGGAAATGAAATCTTCGTGCACTTCGGCAGTTCCAGTAGCTTTGCCAAGGTCGTCCGCATACTGCCGAGACACTCAGACAAAGAAAAAGATTAGAAGGGAGAGCATCATCCTACATTGATCGAGTCATCCGCTGATTTCTTCGAGAACTGGCGGAAGTTCAGTACGTCGTCGACTTGCACGATGGTTTCCTTGGCGCTTTCCACCTCTTTCTTTTCTGCCGCACGTTTCTGTTGAAAATATCAACCCCCCTCCAACCAAGGAATAAAAGTAAGGCGCACCTCCTGAGCACCCAACATCTTGCCGTATGCAGCCCGGGTGTCCCTCAAGAATATATCGTTCACTTCGCTATGCTCCCTGAGCTCACTCAGGGTCTGGATGCAGCTCAGAATCCGCTCGTTGGAATCCTCATCGATCGGGACTGTCACATATTTCGATTGACCAGCACGAATGATGGACGTCATGATGAGCATGACCTAAACAACGTCGGTGGCGTAAGATGACAGTATAGAAAGTAGTCAGTGTTTACCTCTGCACGAAGGGCATTGGCTTTAACGCCGACATCGCTTGACTCGTCATAGCGGAGGACGAGTTTCGTCAAGGCAGCCGCAAGAACGGCACCCGTGAAGAAATCACCGCCCAAGATCAACGCTAAGAATAAAATCGGTCACAAAAAAGCAACGAAGATCGTAAATCAAACATACACCGGAGCGGAGGTTTGGATTTGCTAGTCGAGACGTTCACCGACGCAGACGCTGTGTAGGCCGTCTCTGTCGCGTACGTGCCATCAGCCAGCACCCTGGGTCTCGTCCCTCCACTATGACCCGTAGTAGTGCCATCCTCTTCATCGCCCTCAGTGCCATTTCCCTCCCCCTCTCTTATCTCGGCTGCCAAGATCGGAATCTCCCCGACCACATTTCGAACCTCTACCATTACCTGTTCAATATCACTGACGCTTTCCACATACTCCCCCAATATCCAAAGGACTCCCCTGAATACCTTGCCGCTCTTTATGTTACTGAGCGTGGCTGTCAATTTCTCGGTAATTGCTGGGCGAAGTGATGGAAACTTTTCGACAACTTCTCGCACGAAAGCAACGACATCCAATGCAGAGGGGTTATTAGAGTCGCCAAGGAAATCCATCAGAGCGTGGACGACGCTAGCAGCCACTTCGGAGAACTTGATAGCCATGACATGGATACTTTGGATCAACAGCTGACGGTACTCTGGTGCCTGTGAGTACGACGGTAAGCGTTGTAAACAGTGTTCAATGGAATGATCAAACTTTGTCGTGGTCGTGTTCTTGCGTCCGCTGAAGCTGCTTTTTGAGGAACAAGACGACTTCCTCAACGTTTCGAGTAGATGTCATGCTTAACACGATGCTCATCGCCTTCCGGCGCACTTCTATGTCGGCGCTGTTTCCATACGTCAATAGGGAGGAAGTGCCTTGCATTATACCTGACTTACCTAGAAAGAACCTGCAGTACGTCCATGATAAGTCCGTCCAATACAGCTCCATGCCTCGCGCGTAGTGTATCCAGTCTGTCCAGGACAATCAGCTTGACATTGTTATCGGATTCCTTGATAACAAGGTTCACGAAACACGAGGCCGCAGCTAAGGTCATGTCAATTCAACACGATGCAAGATGGCCGAAAGATGGTCGCACCTTTGATCGCGGCGGGGTTTTGTGTGAGCGTTGTGAGCGTTGTCGCAGCTTCATACTTGACGGCATGCGATGGCGAATTGAGCAGCTCGAACATACAACGGAAATATCGAGACTGTAGTACTGGCGTTCAACATACCGACGAAGGAGGCGGTTATATGCTTACTTTATGGGTGGTATCGTTGATGCAATCCATGCGGGCGACCTCGATGACGGCCATCTGTAGCCCTTCATCCATCGAGACGACCCCGTCCCAAACGGTTTTTAACCACTCCACCGCTTTGTTCATCGCGACGTTTGCAAGAAAGACAAACGCATTCCGCTTGCAAGTCGCGTCCGATTCTGCAGCAAGGAAGGTCTGCATAAGCTCCGCGGCATCCGGGACAAGCGACTCGTGTTCGCGATGAACAGTGTAAAGAGCAAAGACAGCGGCTTTGCGGACGTACGAATGGCGGTGTTCAAGGTTGGCGCGGAGAGTGGGGATAAGTGGCTCGAGGAGTTCAATGTCTTTTGATATTTTCTGGAGGAAACGGAGGGTAGCGCCACGAATATATTCATTCGGATGTTGCTGCAGGGTGTACACGTCAATCATTCAGCAATAACGGGAGAGATGGAGACGTACGAGGTCGTTACGAATAGCGTTTCTGGATGGTGCAAATGAGAAGTAAGACGGGGAAAAATGAAGGACACGCACACGACAAGAATCATCTCTTGTTTCAACTTTCCATTCTCATCGTATTTCGGACAAACTTCCCAGTAGAAATGAAGTAGTTTCTTCAGTTGCTTGTGCTTCGAAGGCATGATGTACTGTATGATTGGCATCAACAACGTAGGCTAGAAGATGGCGCACATGATACATTAGTCAACGACCCAACATCCAGAAAGTCGGATATGTTGGATACTCACCTGAGGATTACCATTGATAGTCGCGACGATGATTCGACGCAACGTGTCTAGTTTGTCTTCATCGGATCCCTTCTCGAGAGCTAAGCGCAGCTCTTGCGTTGAGGGTGTTTCCGCATTGTCCTCGAATACGACCGTATAACATGGAGCCTCACTTGACATTGTGTTCTATCGTCGTGGTCGTGTCGGGCGGTGAACTGCGTGGGACTTTTTCATCACTTTGGTAAGCATCCTGTCACCCGCTCAAAAGCTTGCACAGTCAGGGCAACGGACTCCTAGCAACTTGATTGTACACTCAAATTTCAATGCAATGCAACCCCAGGCTACAAAACCATCTCTATCATGATATCTCAGAGCTGTAGAGGGGGATCAGTTGTCTGAGAGCCGACTTTTGTTTCTTCTGGTGAGACCCTACTTTAAATTTCTACTTCTCAATGATATCATTTCATGCTTAGGTGCTTGAACGAAAAGGATGCGGCAGATGACGCGATGACGGATTGCCTTGCTGTGGTGCTAGGATAAACTTCTGCACTCCAATTGGCCTGCGCAAATCAAAATGGATTATGGAACCAATCCACCACGATCAGCAGACATGAAAAAATATTTAGTTGACGAGACATACCGAGTGGATGACATGACACGACGGAGCAAATCAATCTCCGTCGGTGTCCTGGCGGGTGCTGTAGTCCACTTTTCTCTTCATAGTTGTGGTTGAATCCGAAACAGAGATCTCAGATCGGCAAACATGATCATGAAGCCCGCCGCCACTGTCTGGAAACGCCCAAAATTTTCAGAAGAATGATAATAAGACTGTCCGTACCCTCATTCATTCTTATCTCTGTGAGTATTTTCCGTTTCCGAAGACTCTTGAAAAACTCTGCCGGCAGGATGACGGAAAAGGAATATTGATGGCCACTGTGCCAGTGCCCTTTCCTCGAGATCTCGGCTACACCTATACCTCCCGGATCGGCAGTGTTCAAAAGTCTTGCTTGTTGGCACTTGTGAAAATGCCGATTTGCCGGACGGGCCTCCGAGTCACTCTAAGAGTATAAGGGGTATAACGCTCTCCGTTTCTAGTAACAGACCATCCTGACAAATCTCGTCCGTGTAGGCTTGGAGATAGTGATGGGTCGTTGTATCCTCGCGTCAAGTTCCGGCGCTGAATTTGACAATGTTCGTGGTGTCCTGGTACAGTGTCCCACCTCGTAGCTCAGCCTCCGATACCAAAGCAATTTGTGCTACCAAGACACAAAAAACAAGATTTATGCACGCGCAGGGGTGGGGTTAGAGACATGATGGTATTGCCAACCCGATGCACGTCTTGAAACACTTGTGCTCGCCATGGGATATCGCTGTTGGATTGCTCACGGTGCATAAAGTAAGCTTGGATGGACTTCAATGACCGATGTGCCAGTTGACCTTGCATGTCATAATTCCCAGCAATTACCGTGGTGTTCCGAGGTCAACCTGTGAACTGCGTAGTTGTGTACAGGTAAGTATTGACCGGGCCCGTGGACCTCCTTGATCACTCGCTCACTTCACGAATAGAGGGTCTTTCCGGGTTAGGCAACATTTGCGAGTCTCGACCGACCATACAATCGATCTTGGTTTGTGCTCTTCAAAACATCCCATGTAAAATCCCGTGGCGAAGACAAACGAAGGAGTGACGGAACTTGCGGGGTCCGCTGAAGCTGGGGCGTATCTAGTAACATGACAACGGGAAACTTCCAACTGAGACGTAAGTATTTATGGATCACTTCATCTCACGACCCTTGCAACGCAGCTTGAACGCGCTATTTCAAGTTCCCATCTTCGACTCATGGTCGTTCTGGCTTCAAGTTTGGTCCGTCATGCGGGCAATGTAGATGAGTTCCTAGCGAGTCCGTGGTAGTGCGCACAATGAAAACGGTAAACCGGCATAAGAACAATGGAAACCACACACCATAACTAGTGGGTCCTGGATTCCGGGTGTGAGGACTTCCAAGAGCCGGTGGGCCGCGTTTACATAAAGCGGACTGGAGAAACGCGAAGATGTTCAACAACCTCAGGCTGAGGTCCGACTTCGCGGCCAAGGCTTTTGCTTATGTCTAGTGTACACTCGGCAACTTCAGGTGTTTCACGTTTGTCCCGAGCCAGCAACTGAGCTCAGTCTCTGGCTTGTGTGGGCTATGATGTGGTGCTCTGTGCGTATCAGCCCCATAATTTCGCCTTCCAGTGACCAGCATTTATCCAACGGTGGCTTGGCATCACCTCTTCTCCGTCCAATCGACGAGCAGCGCTGTCCCTGTATGAAGGAAATCTGCATTCATCTATTTGCTGGGAGCTTTTCATGGGTATAAATGCTGGTCGTTTCTTCCAGGAACCACTAGAGCCTTCCAGCCCTCCGCGTCATCCATAATGGCCAGTGCGGTCACAGACACTGCGGTCGTTTTCTTGATAATCTTATGAACCAGCGCTGATTAGAAACACCCTCACAACATACTGAAACTCTTCTTGGGCGGCGATTTATCTCTAGGTTTCATCATTCTCTGGCGTTGGTGATCACTGTAAGGCATATAAGAATGGGATCGGAGAGGAAGCATGGATTACTTCTTCGACCTCAAGGTTTTGTCCATCCACTCCGAAAGTATTTCGCCACTCAGACTTTGGATGTCCTCGTCAGCTGTCGGCGTGAAAATGAAAGCAGGCGAGTCCGTCGAACTTGGACCAAACCCCTTGCCACCGATAACCAAACCATCGATCATCGACCAGGAGTTAAATGAGTTGGGCATGGGACGCTATCAGTGGTATGTGCCATTGTCATAGCATTTTGTTTTGTCTTCATTCTGTGTCGGCTATAAAAATGCTAGGTTAATCTGGGCTATGTGTGGCGCTGGATTTTTCGTGGATAACATGTGGGCACAGACGTTTACTCTCGTATGGCCGAACGTACAGCGTGAACTTGGATTTTCCGACAAAGAATTTGGATACCTGTCCTCTGCGGGAATCGCCGGAGTCACCATAGGTTCGCTTGTCTGGGGCGTGTTGGTAGATGTCGTAGGTTCGTCCACATTGAGCCACCTTGACTTGGTGCTTCTGTACTGAAGAATTTGACCTAGGCCGTAGAGTGGCATTCCTTGGCACTTCTCTTATTTCTGGCGTGTTTGGCATGTGTCTTGGAGCCACCTCTTCATTCAACAGTCTTCTGGTGATCGTGGCACTCACTGGATTTGGAATTGGCGGCAACGTACCCGTTGACTCAACTAGTGAAGGCATTCGATACCTTTTCAGTTTCAGGTTGCTGACTTTCCCCTGTTCAGTCACTGCCGAGTATCTTCCCGCGGTACTGATCTTCGCGATGGTGCCATCCCACGTAGCTGACTTTTGACCAGGACCGATTCTATTTTCTGCAAGCACTCTCATTATTTCAACAACCGGCTATTGTGACAGCAACACTCATCGCCTTTGGGTTTATGCCGAATTACTCATGTTCGATAGAATTGGTGTCTTGTCACTCAACAGGAGGTGTCGAGCCTTGCTGTTCGAGAGATGGGAATATGGGATGGCGATACTTGTTCTTCGCGGCTGGTTCGGTCACGCTCTGCGTTTTCATCGTTCGCTTTTTCATCTTCCCTTTTCACGAATCCCCGAGATTTCTTTTGTCAAAAGGGAAGGACCGGGTTGCGGTCGAGGTCGTTCAAAAAATCGCTGCCTTTAACAAGCGCCACTGCGATCTTACCGTGGAGTTGCTTTACGAACGATGCAACGAGACACCAATTGCCAAGGAGACTAGTTTTTCGAAGAGACTTGTCGGGGAAGTCTCTCGACTGAAACTGCTGTTCGGGAGCTGGAAAATGGTGCGGGTCACAATCCTTGTATGGACCACTTGGATGTTTTACTTCTGGGGTAAGACATTCACCCACGTTGCTCTTTTCTCTTAGCCTAGGATCAAACAGGCTTTATTATTGCCAACACGTATCTGCCGACCATTTTACAAAGGAAAAATGCCGCAATCAACGTTAGCCTGGAACAAACATATATCGACTACTTCGCCATCTATACCCCTGCGGTTGCGGCAGTAATCCTATCGATGGTGATGGTCCGTACACCTGTGATTGGGCGAAAGTGGACCCTCGCTGTGTCGTCAGTGACCATGGGCATATCTTTATTCCTTTACAGTGCCGTCAATACACAAGCGAGCCACATCAGATTCAACATGTTGGAGTACTTTTTTCAGATCCTTTTTGGCGCAACCGTGAGCGACCGGATTCTTTAACTCCCATTATTTTATCATTGACAGAAACTCTCCTAGCTTTTTGGATGGACACCTGAAGCATTCCCTACTGCAGTCCGAGGAACTGCCACCGGCTTGTCGCAATCTATTGCCAGTGTATTTGGTATCTGTTCTTCACTGATAGCGGCGCCGCTATTCAACAGCACAAATAGGAGCGATGCAGTATTGTACCTGGCAGGAAGCGGCGTCTTTGTGTGCACGATCTGTGTGTTGTGCATCCCGGCAAAGGACATGGTCGCCCCCCGATAAACTTGAATGGGATATGGCATACTCTTGCATCAGCAAGAATGGTTCTGCTAAAAATATTGTTACAATGCTAGGTCACAAACGTACACGATACAACTGCTTTCGACGACACCAACTACCGAAACCTGACCCGTGCTACAATGATATTTGAACACTCGTGAGAGGTGTTGTCAGTCCTCGGAGTCACTCGTGAGAGCCTGAGGCTCGACCCTGAACACTTGATCGGGTCCTCCAGTAAACGGCCGGAGCTTCAACTGATCATGTCATGTGGCTGACTTCGTGCTGACATCAAGAAACTTGACATACCTTCTTTTCTGACACAGTCCACACACGATCTGGCCTAGGACTGGTCGAAACACTAAATAAAGTAAGCGAATGGGTGAGTCAAATACCGTGACAATAATACGTGACATGGTACTCGCATAAAGGTGTTAGGAAGTTTGGCGGGGATGAAGAACCACTCTTGGTTCAATGCGGTGTCATAGGTCACCCAGACCTCGTTTTCATGTATCGTCGTGGCTCGATAATTCCCAATATGTAATGTCGTGGGTCCACTTTCTTCCAGAATATCTCGTGATGTGTCCCACTAGCGGTGATGGTAAGTCTTGCACCCTTGATCGAGGACATAATGATACCCGTGTCACTTGTCCTCCTGGTACTTGAACTGGGTACGGCATTGGGAAATGCCACATAAAAACTCCGAGACGGGGTTCATCTGGGAGTGTGGAGAAAAAGTAATACACCACCATTGTAAAATGGAATGGTTGAAGGGAAGTTGGGACTAGGGGAGTCTATGCCACCTCGTCGGTTTTTATACCGCCCCAGAAATAACTAAAACCGGCAGATTTCTCTTTACGGAAGATGGATAGTGACTCAAATGTAGAACCATGATCTCGACCCCCACCCTTGGGATTATTACACCAGTGAACCCAGAACCTTATTGCGTCTTTGATGCGGAGAGCTGGGACAGCATCAGTGCCCCATTCCACTTTCATCTTACCGTTTTAGAGAACTGAACAAGATCATGTTCATGTTCCTGGTGTGCAGTATCTTCGCGACATTACCCCAAACCCGTTTGCGAGGACACGGAGATTGATAGGATATACCAAATTAGGAGGTAACAATTATACAATGACATCGCCAGCAACGTCTTCGGCAAGACTGTCAAGACATTAATAATTTAATATTGACAGTGTTGGCGCGCTCATCTCCACATCCTCGACGCCCATTCACCCCCGCTGAGAGGAGGCGAAATAATGTTACAGCCCTACCAAGGCGTCGTCATTTTGTCACTGTCATAACACACCTCCCCACCTTCATTGACCATTGTGATGGCTCGAAACAACTCAGACGGAGAACGTTCAACTTGAAGTTGACGTTGACAGACTCGACACGGATGAAAATACTGTGGCAACACTAGGTTGCAATTTTATGTTACCACACTACTTTCAGCGACACTGACTACAGGAGCCCAGCTACAATCATCATTCGTGCGGCGCATTGTCAATTTGTCAATCCTCAATTGGTGAAAGGCCCACCATGACTGGTAACTCTATACTCCGGTTGGGTGCTCCGGCAAACAGCTGCAGCATTGTATTGCTAATATCTGACCACTGGCATATTATATCTCAAGAAGTCCATACCAGGTCGGTTTCTGGATGATTAAAACACTAAAGGAAGTAGAAAAACTGGTGAGCGATACATATGAAGGTTCAGGTAGTGAACCTCATGGTTGTCACTATGGGTTTCATGTATTAAGAGGCGATACTTGCTTACCGTCCATAGTTACACGATGCCACTTCAACGATTTCATTCCCGAGCCGCGGTTTTGCGAAGTGTTCAATGTACTAGAGCTTGTACGCTGTTGAAGTGAGACATTCCGTTGAATGTCCATCGCTACATCGCTGGTGAGATCCTGACCTGACATGATAACAACCTTACCATTGCACCCGTTCGTGCCCGCCGTCCTGAAAAGCAGTCATGAGAAATGAATGACAAAGACATGGATCATAGTGGCGATGCGGACAAAAAGTGCATCAAGTGGCGCAGAAGTAACTTGACTGTCATGAGGTGCCTGTGTGCTCATATACCACTGCTCGGCACTTTCGATTGTGGAATTAGGGACTGTAGAGACCACCAGTTCCGTACAGCCTTGCAGCCTGAATTCCGCTGGTAACTCCTGGAATGCCTCTGGAATAGATGGTGTGAACCTTTGCTGTTATGTTACCTGAGTGAACTGGTTCAACTTGAAGATGTCGTCAAATTGGTATCCGGATCCACTTTGCGACCGCGCTGTCCGTCGGCGGCCGCTCATGAAATATATGATGTAGGTGCCCTCGAAACTGGAGAGCATTACAGAATGGCATTCCGTACTTTGACATGAGATTGACAGCAGGGAAGTTCAAAAATTCTGGGGTTCTTGTCCGTTTCCGGCGCTGACAAGTATCTGAGTCGTGAGCGTTGTCTCAGTATTCCACTCACCCGTTCACACACTTCATTTATGTATGCTGTGTCAACCATTCCAGGGTCTGCCTTGTTTGGACTGCGTCTCAATGCTCAAGCTCGGTGGGACAATTTTCTCGAGTAGTAGACCAGATAACGCCCCAGCCGTTCGCCGGAGAACCCAACTAAGTGTTCAGAGCTGAGCGCGTCGAGGCCGAGGAATGAAACGTGTTTCACAAGTGTGCGAATATCATTGTAGCATGTCCTAGGTTCTGGTAGTATAGTGTCGTCAAACTTTATATGACTCCGAGTCGGATGTAGGGTTATGACCAACTGTGATGTATGCTGAGCCCGACAGAGAAACGGTCTCCACTAGTAGCTGCTTAGCAGGTGTCTTCAAACTGATTCTATGCTAACACCGAATCAACCAAACTGGTCTGAAATCTGTACCGGTGGTTCTCACTGGTGGTCAGTTTTGGTTTACAAGCAATCTACATGCACTCAGGCTCTATATCATCAGCGGGACAGTAAGTGGTCTTGAGCCAGTAGCCGAGGTAGCCGATGGTCATGACTGGTCAAAACCTCCACTGGCCCACTGATGATGCCTTGTGACATTTTCAAAAGGCTTGACGTTACACCCTCCTGGCTTGTTCTTCCTCGCCCTCCCCTGCCTTTTCAACGACCGCCGAGACACCGAGACAATCATATTGTCACTGTTGTATTGCAGGTCCAGAGAGGTGTGATACGACAAGGACAAAATGACGACACCTTCGTAGCACTGGTATCATTGGGTCATCACCTTTTACATAAGAAACTGAAGGTCAGCTGGGCGTGGGGGACGTGGCTTGAAGTGAGAGCGCGTCGTGGTGTCAACTTGTCCCGCATTGTCGGCGTCGTGTTATTAAGTCCTGATTTGGTACATCCCTAAGTACTAACTTTCCCCTCGAAAAAGGATATGGGATGCCTGCTGTCAGTAAGTGCGTCCGTGCACATGCTAATTTGTATTGCCCAAAAGGTGTCGGATATGAGGGACTTGACTGTACGTTTAGAGACCACTTGACATATTAAATTATTCGGTTCACTAGAATAACAATGAATGGAAGCGGAATACTAGTATGCCGCTGATGCGGCTGTTCAGACCCCACTTCTTGATCAGTGGCGAAATCGTCATCAAAGGCACGGCGATCACTTAGTGTTGCCACCGAATCGAGTTCGATCTGAGGTAGTTTGAGTTCGATTCAAAAATGTGACAGTTCGATTGAGTTCGGAACAACGAACTCCGTCGTTAAACTGGAACAGACAAAGCTGTGCGAACTCCATGCGAGCTCTGAGTTGGATCACTCAAGTGCAACGTCTGCACTTGCACTCGCAATTACGGACACGATCGTGGTTTCGTGAACAACAGATTGCGACAGTCCATCGCATCATCATCGCATTGTTCATCTTGATCAAGTGACGGTGGAACTCATCATCTGATCCAGCAGGCTTCGTCTGTTTACGAAATACGTGCCAAAAATCAGCACTTTCTCAATGCCTCTACCTCAAGAAAACCAAGCGGGCGTACCCAACATTGCGTCAATTCGATCTTCCCCTTGTATGTAGTATGTCCACCAGGGCCTACGAAATGAAATGTGGACAGCTGACATCCCCCAAAGTCAGCATCATGCTGCCTTGTCTGTGGGGGAAATCAACTTATCACCACACACGCCAATTCATTCAATGAATCCTCACACGAGAATGGGTTTCAAGCATCAAGCTCGAGAGGGAGAGGAAGGTATTATTGAGCTTCGACGCTACACCTACCCGAGCCGAAACGGACACGAGATAGTACCAGGATATGAGGATGACCCTAGAAGTTGACCCAAGGCAGATCAGAACGCATCGACAAATGGTTGGAGGGAGGGAGAGAAGAAGACTTACTAGGAGGTCCAGGCGAAATAGACAAGCCAGGTGATGAAACGGTCACACCAGGTGATACTCACAACGCCCAAGAGCGTCCTAAATGTGATACAAAGCGACATGATGACGAGGCGACCACGCCGTGTAGAGATAGAGGGCTGGGAGGCAGACTGGGCAAACAGGGGACGAGGGGCAATCTGGACGGCCAGAGGGAGGTACTAGCCAGAAAGGGATAGGAGACGAGATCCGGGATGCATTACAGAAAGTCGGTGACCTACGAGCAATCGACGGCTCTCATTCCATCGCTTCACTAGTTCAGCTCACTTCGTGTGCTGCGTCTGCTCCTCCGTCCAATTCTCTTCTGGGGTAATCCCATGAATATATTGAACTCTGCCATGTTGCTAAGCAAGGTTCCCACGACCCGAGGAAAAGCCGGATACCAAAGCAACTCGGGCTACGGAGACACGAAAAGCAAGATTTGCGTGTGTGACAAAGGCGGAGCTAGAGATATAATGGTATGTGCAAACATGGTGCACGTCTCAGGCTCAAAGTCGAAATACTCGTGCTCGCTATGGGGATATCCCTGCTCGACTGCTCGCGGCATGCCTAAAGCGGATTTGAACATTAACGGACTTCGACGTTCGCATGCCCTGGCACGCCATACTATTCCAAGGTCAGCCTGCAAACACCATAATTATAGTTGCGGGCTGCATACAGGCAAGTACTGAACGGGCCCATGAACCTCCCTTATCACTCACCTAATGAATGGACGGCTATTTCAAGCTAGATAACACTCTTGTCTAGCGTGAAATTCCATGGCGAAGATATGACGAGACATGGGGAGTTCGCTGAGGCTGAGACGTAACGAGGTCAAGGTATCTTGTAACATGAGAATGGGAAGCTTCGAACGCACATACATTTATAGATCGCTTCATCCCATGATGAGCTGATCAACTAGCTTTGCTGTTTGGGCGCTTTGGCCCATTACACAAACAATGGAAACTACCTGGATACTGAGTTCTGGGAAGCATAAAGACTTGGCCCCAGGCTAGGCCATGTTTAAGTAAAGCGAAGGAGAAGCATAAAGCACTGGCAGACAGGTCCGACTTCACAGCTGGTGCGCCTATGGAGGCTCGTCACGAGTGAATTTCCCAAATACCGTATTGACGAATTACACGAGGGCTGGGTGGATTTATGTTGCGAAGCACCAGTGCCGGGCTGAGGTTGTCGAACTTCTGTGTGGGCAGTACGAGACATCTTCGAAGAGGAAGACGTTTAAGTGGATGCACCGAGGGGATACCTTGCAGAAGGAACGAATGTGAGTTGCCGAGCATATGTATGTATATAACCGGGTTTCGGATGGCAAAAATGCAAGTTGCAACGTTTCCAACAACCATGACACCGACTCCGAGTTGGAGTACCTCACGCCCAAGCTGACTCGTTACTCATATCTAGTGCACGAACTTCGACTCAGAAACTTCTCTGTGCTCGTATGGATCGGCGTGGTGCTCCATGCCCTTAATCACCACTCCCCACTGTTTCCAGTGATGCGACCAGCAGATTCAGTACGTATGTATCCAATGGGGTTACTTGGCATCCCACACTCCCATTCAGTCGGAAAGGAACGTTGTCCATATATGCCCGAGTTCAGATATGCATTCAACTGTTTTTCTAATACTGATCGTTTCAAGGACCTCGTCATCTGGCATGGCTAGTGCGACTAGTGCGACTGGCACTCGAGTTGTTTTCTTGATGCATCTCGTGGACCGGCGTTGATTTGAAACACCCTCACTGCATGCTGAAACTCTTCTTGGGCGGTGGCTTATCTGTAGATTTCTTCCTTCTTTGATCCTGGAGACCATCGTAAGGCATAAAAGAACGAGGTCGATGGAGAAGCACCTCCCTTCGACCTCAAGTTTTTGTCCTGTTATTTCTCTGAAAGACATCTTGCCATTTAGTCTTTGGATGACCTCGACACCGGATGACGAGAAAATGAAAGCGGAAGAGCCCATCGAGCTTGGGTCAAACCCCTCACCACCACCAACCAAATCATGAGTCATTGATCAGGAGTTGAATCGGTGGGGCATGGGGCGCTATCAGTGGTATGTACTATCGTAATATCCTGTTTCATCTGAATTCAATCTACATTTACTGTAAAAATACTAGGTTAATCTGGACTATGTGTGGTGCCGGAATATTCGTGGATAATATGTGGGGGCTAGCATTCTCACTTGCATGGCCAAGTATGCAACACGAACTGGGATTTTCTGACAAGGGATTTGGATACTTGTCTTCTGCGATAATCGCCGGAGCCACCGTGGGCTCATTTGTCTGGGGCGTATTAGTAGACGTCGTAGGTTCGTCTGCAAATCACTTTGCCCGATGCTTTTCGTGCTGAAGAATTTGATCTAGGTCGTAGAGTGGCATTCCTTGGCACTTCTCTTATAGCCGGCGTATTTGGCATGTGTCTTGGAGCCACCTCTTCGTTCAACAGTTTTTTGGTGATCGTGGCACTCACTGGATTTGGAATTGGCGGCAACGTACCTGTTGACACAACCAGTGAAGAAATTTGATAACTTCTCGAGTTTCACATTACTGACTTTTCCTTGTTCAGTCACTGCCGAGTATCTTCCAGCGGTACCAGTCCTCGCAGTGACGGTATTTGACGTTACTAACTTTCGACCAGGACAGATTCTATCTTCTGCAAGCTCTCTTGTTATCTCAACAACCGGCCATTGTGGCAACAACGCTCATCGCTTTTGGGCTCATACCCAATTACTCTTGTTCAGAAGAGCTGGTGTCTTGTCACTCAACAGGAGGTGTTGAACCTTGTTGTTCGAGAGATGGAAATATGGGATGGCGATACTTGTTTTTCACAGTTGGTTCGATTACGCTTGGTGTTTTCATCATCCGCTTCTTTATCTTTCCATTCCACGAATCCCCGAGATTCCTCTCGTCAAAAGGGAAGGACCAGGCTGCGGTCGAAGTAGTTCAGAAGATTGCTGCCTTTAACAAGCGCCCATGTGACCTTACCGTGGAGTCACTTTACGAACAATGCAAGGAGACCCCAGTTGCTGAGGAAGCAGGTTTTCTGGAGCGACTCGTGAAGGAGATCTCCCGACTAAAGCTATTGTTTGGGAGTTGGAGAATGGCACGGATCACAGTTCTCGTATGGATCACTTGGATGTTTAATTATTGGGGTAAGACATGGCATCGTTCTTATCATTTTACTCTCTTAGCATGGAATCAACAGGTTTAATTATTGCCAACACATATTTGCCGACCATTTTACAAAGGAAAAATGCTGCAGTCAACGTCAGCCTAGAACAAACATATGTCGACTACTTTGCCATCTACACTCCTGCGTTTGTGGCAGTGATTCTATCGATGGTGATGGTCCGCGTTCCTGTGATCGGGCGGAAATGGACCCTCATTCTGTCGTCCATACTCATGGGCGTTTCTCTCTTCCTCTACAGCACCGTCACCACGCAAGCGAGTCACATCGGACTCAACATGTTGGAATACTTTTTTCAGACTCTTTTTAATGCAACAGTGAGAACGAATTCTTTTTCCTCAACTGTTTCGTCCCTGAAGGATACTCTTAGCTCTTCGGATGGACTCCTGAGGCGTTCCCTACTGCAGTCCGGGGAACTGCCACTGGCTTGTCGCAATCCCTTGCTAGTATATTTGGGATCTGCTGTTCTCTGGTAGCTGGACTGTTATT
Source organism: Pulveroboletus aff. annulatus (assembly GCA_038094595.1). Classification (NCBI taxonomy): domain Eukaryota; kingdom Fungi; phylum Basidiomycota; class Agaricomycetes; order Boletales; family Boletaceae; genus Pulveroboletus; species Pulveroboletus aff. annulatus. The sequence goes on from JBBPTX010000077.1 coordinate 43,773, forward strand.
CAATAGTACAAACGGGAGTGATGCAGTATTGTACCTGGCAGGAAGTGGGGTCTTTGTATGCACGATCTGTGTGTTGTGCATCCCGATGAAGGACATGGTAGCCCCACGGTAAATGGGAGGGTCAGAAACCTCCACAGGCTAAGTTCCTGCTCTTTTTCTTAGCAATTTTTACTTCTATGTTGTGGTAGTATTAAAGGTTACACATAACACTCTACTCGATTCAGCAACATTCGAAAAAGCTGAGTTAGTGTTCTGGCTTGCCGTCCTGGACCCGTGGAATTGAAACCTGAAAGAGAGGCATCAAACCTGTCTATGACAATGAGACAACTTTCAGAGCTGGTGATACTGTGGTGGTGGAGCAGGCATCCCCGAAGCCGGGTTCCCACGGGTCGTAGCGTAAGGGCTATATAGCGGTCGTCGGTCCTGTATAGGCATCCTCTTCCGCTACAGGACCTCCTTCCTGCCTTCTCCAGTGGGAGTAAGGGTCAATCATAAAGAAAAGACAAATAAAAAAGCGTGCCAAGGAATGAGTCGGGATGACGGAACCGGACATCATGTACGGTGACATATAAGCAGATCTAGAGAGCAAATTCGTTTAGATGTTGTAGTAAGAGATTTTCGCGTAGCAGCAACGACTCGGATGAGTTATCTTCCTGCTTACGGGTCTACCTACGGAAGTTAACGATCGTTGGAGAGGCGGGGACTCGGACTTACGGTGAAGTCGAAGGAGGTCCCTACTATTTGAGAGCAGAGTAAATCAGGATGAACAAACTAATTATGAAAGAAGATTGAGCATAATATAAAACCTCCTCCCGCCTAGTCAGAACAGACTCTCGATGAACAGATCTTCAGTGCTGCCCCCTTACACGACAGCCCGCACAACCCAACATCATGATGGGGGGGCGAGTATTCGTCGAAATGGCAGGATAGAGTAGATTTTCACAGAGCGGTTTCTCGGGGGGTGAAATTACATAATATTCATTGTCAGTGACTTCAAGTTGGAAAGTAGTACTGCCACTATGGCACAGCATGACTATAAGGAAACCTCGTGCACTTTCTTCCTTCTTATACTCTCAAACACCCGGCGGTATTTCGTCGTGCCATGGCGAAACCTCTTAGAAGGTTCATCGATCTTGTTCGCCAACCGACTGAAAAGTGGCCCAAGTTTTGGGACTCCTCCCCCAAAGTAATTATCCTATCCGAGTCCGTCTATGTCGATGTTGACCTTTGCTCTTTGTTCTCAGTTGGGCGACTATGGGATACTCGACGAAAATGGAGAGTTCAACGTGGAGGGCAATGTCTATGATGATGGGTTCCAGATATATCTCGATACCAGCGGGATCAACATTGATCTCAAAGCCCACCTGCCAGAGCTGTGTGAACCCGAACAGGACTATATTGTAGCCTCCACTGGCGTCAAACGTACCCGATTTGATGAGGCGCACCATTCGTAAGGCTGTTCATATAAATATGAAGATCCGTTCAAATTTATACACATAGAAACGTTCCTTTCGACTTCACCTCAGCGCTTCTCAAAGGGACTTGGACGTTTCCAGAGGGCAAGAGTGCGATGCTCGTCATTCTTCACACACCTCGTCAGAATTACGTTCCCCCTGCTGCTCTGCAAAAGATCCTCCAAGCCAAATGGTTGGCAGGCAAACATCTCGTCAGCACCGCGTTTGCTTGTTCTGCTTACCTTTTCTATATGTCCGACAAATGTATGGTTCTGCTTCTGTTACTAAGTTTGTTGTTTACCTAACCCTCTCTAGCTGGAGAGACACTTTCTGTCGCCTTAAACCCCAGACCTGTAGGATCAGATATAGTGTCTGGTGGACCCGGTGTCGGATGGTGGACGGACAAAGAGAATGCGCGGATGCGCAAAGCCTTTGATCCTATGGGTGATCCCCTGTATGTACTATCTCCTTTTTTGCTCAGGAGAAAGGTAGGAAAGGCCAAATTGTCGTGGCCACGGTGGGAAGGTGAAAATGAAATGATGGACCTAGAAACTGCAATGCAGGCAGTGAAGAGACTCAAATCTGAGCATGTCGCGGAAGTTGCTCGCCTTCACAGAGCAGAAGCGGATCTAGGTTTGTCGTTTGATGCGTATAAGAGGGAAGTGGCTGCAGAGAAGCAAAAGTTGACCCCAGGGATCAGCGCCTTTCAACAATGGATGCGCCAGAATCCCACCAAAACGGATACATCAATCGATGATGACCTGTCGCGTTTTTCCGGCGCCGTATACAATGTACTAGTTCATAATGCCCTCTTGCAATTGCGTTCCCAGGTGTGGAACTTGGCGTATGAGAACGCCCAAGAGGTGTTTATTGGTCCTACTCCTCTCTTAACTATTATTCAATCGTCTCGTCCAGTCGCTTCAGATTCAACCATCGGCCATAGGCTATGTTGCAAAGGCTCTCGCGCAAATCGGAAGGGATGAAGTAGAAGAAGCAATTCAGACATTCGACCTCGTGTTTGCAAGTTGCAGCCCGAACGAGAGCAACTTCCTGTTACTCATTAAGGTTAGTGATCTATGTACAACAATAGCGTTTTACTTCCACTCACCATCTAACGCTATCCAGGTCATTGTTGTATTTATAGCTGGGAGGCATGGTAGTGGTATCTCGCGAGTCCGCGATCTGATCGGGCTATCAAGAGATGATGAGACACTGTATTGCTATACCCAGGTATTTTCTGCAAGACTTACTACTCGGACCCACGGAACATCTTTCCTCAGGTCCTTGGGAAAATGTACATAATGCGAGGCGACTATGGAAATGCGGTGCAGTCACTCGAGCAGGGGCATGGCCTTTCCTCGTCTCGTCCTCGGGCTGACTCTGACCTAAAGACCCTCTCTTTCGTAAGTCGTTTCTGGAATAGCATGGTGCGTGTGCTAATACCTACGAAAGATATTCCAATGGTGTTTTGATGGACTTCGAATCACTGCACAACGACACCATTGTGAAGCTCTTCATGCGGCGGGACACGCAGAGGATGTTGCAAAAGTGTTTCTCAAGATACTAGAGACCTCTGATGAGGATATCTGCAAGAACGAGGAAATAGCAGAATGGGACACGAGTGAGTATTTACACATTGCGGGTTGGGTGTGTGTGTGAGGTAGGGATTCTCAGAATTGAAGAGAATGTGTGTTAACGCGCTGGAAGCACTCGGCGATACGGCACTCGTGTCCGGTGACTCTAGCGAAGCAATTGCGCGGTATTCCACTGCGCTGTCTTTGAGTCCTCCAAACCCAATATGTATCCTTATCAAGCGAAGCGAGGCATGGGCTTCAAAAGAAGCGTGGGGAGATGCCCTTGCAGATGCGAATAAAGTGCATGCAGTTTCGTTCCAGGACATGGCTTCCTTGCTCACCATCAGTAATTCAGGCGATCGAGCTCGACCCGTGATCATATTTGGCATACGAGAAGAAGTATGTAGCGCTTCATGGCGCAGAGAATTACAGTCAAGCGATCGATGCTATCCTTTCCATGCTTTCCAACGTCGAGAATTCCCCTTGCGAAGAAATACGTCGTGCGTAGCTCCGATCCCACCCTGGAAACATATTGACGATGCTCCACAGGACTACGAGAAAACCATACTCACCCGGACAAAGCCATTATTGCTATTGAGTGCGCTATGCACGAGATCTTCAAGCTTTGTCCGCTTGTCCTGATTGACGTCACCACCGGGCGGCTCTGTGATGCGCATGAGCGGATCCGGATATTCAAGTCGGAAACATTGTTTCAGAAGCTTGTCTCCGAGACCGCTCTCTCCAAAATAGACGACAAATATATTCTCCGAACCGTCGCGAAATACTTTGAATGGGTTATGTTTTCCCACACGTGGGAGGGAAAAGAACCCACGTTCCAGGACGTCAACCTGGTTGATTCAGTCTGGAATCTGGACGAATCACTGCTAAATGAGAAGCTCCGTCAGTTCCGTCGTATGGTGCGCGAAGCCGGTTCACGATGGGCTTGGTCGGACACATGTTGCATTGACAAAGGCACGAGCGCTATCTTAAGCCAGTCGCTCACCTCCACGTACAGCTGGTACGAGAAAGCGGTAGCAACCCTCGTCTTTCTTGCAGATGTCCTATCCTTGTCACAACTTGGTGATCTTACCAGGAGCCGGTGGATGACTCGAGCTTGGACACTGCAGGAGCTCCTGGCTTCGAAGGTTGTACGATTTTACGACCGGGAATGGAAACCGTACCTGAATGACATGCGCGCCAACCACAAGGACTCTCCTGCCATCAAACAAGAACTGGCTAATGCATTGGGTGTTGCCCCCGAGACCATTGACAATCTTCGATCTATGGATCTAGGGGTGCGAGAGAAATTGGGCATGGCATCTATGCGCAGTGCAACGATGGAGGAGGACATCGCGTACTCCTTGATTGGAATCTTTTCAAGCGACATCTTCCCTCGGTATGGCTTGGGAAAAACAGCGCTCGGGCATCTCTTAGAGGACATTGTCGCGCGCACTGGGGATGTCACCATCCTTGCGTGGACTGGAGAATCATTACCGTATAATTCCGCCCTTCCTGATTCGCTGACTGTCTACAGCCAAGTACCATAAAACCCACCACCCATGGAAATCAGCGAACTGGATGCGCGGGTTGAGAGGTTACGCAATCGTCTTTCACCCAAAGACGCCTTGGCATTCTACGACCAAGTCGTTCAGCTCCCTCCAGCAACTTTTTCGAACCGTCATTTACGATTACCCTGCATCGCATTCCCCGTCATCAAGATCAGCACACAGGAATACATAAATGGTACCCGGGAAATTGTCTACCGCGCAATGGTATCGTTGCTTGGAAAAGTCGAGTTCAGGACCTTGGATGCAATGCCACTCAACAAGCCACGCAATCTCGTCTTCGTACATCCCTGGTTGCGTGGTCTCGGTGATCCGGATGACGGGTTCGTGACAGATGACGAACTGGAACCCGAGTCGGATGTAGACTCGGAGGACGCGGTGGATATCAAGTCCGACGCGGGCGTTGGCTCTGGCTACGACACGGATGACTTGGATGCTTCCAAGCCGACTCGAGCTCGGAGTGTTCTTCTGTACGCAGAGCCCTCGGCTCAGGCAGACCGTTGCACTCAGGCATTGAATCTAATTGCCCACCTTGGGCGTTCGTTCAACGCGTTGTTGCTCGAGAAGCAACCGAAGAGCAAGTACTACAAGCGCGTCGCTGCGGAACGGGAGATCATTGTTCCGGGGCTTTCAGAGGAGGCCGACTTGAAAAGGGGTCTCTGGGTGAAGGTGTTAGGAGTTGTGTAGTGAACGTGAATGGCGTTGACCGTCAATCCTAGAGTCGTGCTTTATCATGACACCATGAGCCTTAACTATTTTTCTATTCTCTGATTTCACTTGGAAACTTGGACCTTTAGTTTGGAGAAGCCTTTGTTCTTCATAACCCCTAAGCTTGTCATCAATCTACTAAGTACGTTGTCACTTGAAGTCACGGCCTAAGTCGGTGACACTGCAAAAAAGCGGAATCCATGTCGTCGGAGTCGTACGAACCCTCTGTCACACCGACTCCAACACAGTGGGATCCCCCGTCGTATCATGTCACTGGTACTTCAAGCCCTTCCTTGTTGTCACGCGCGACACTCGACCGGGATGGTCACGTCGATTCGGATTCTCCGGCCAACTTTCCTCGAACGGCGAAGTGGTAAGCATCCTAGTTCTTCAATGTTACTACCACCTACCTGCTGATGCATATTTTTCCTCGACTGGTACAATGAAGGTGTACAGATGGGTCCAGCTTGATGGTTCAATGTGAAAATAGGTCATTCCAGACGTTCACAATGTGCGTGCTCTTACTTTTTTTTCCCTGCTGGATTGCTAGTGAGCTGACGACAACGATAGATCTAAAGAAAGTGGATGTCAGTATCGTAGGAACCATTGTCTATTTACACTCTCTTGCTCATGCCACATTCCAGCCTTGTCCAGGCCATCGTCCCTAATACACGTCAAGACATTCCAACAATCCGCGCCGATCGTTGACTTCACGTGGTATCCTGGCGCATCGCAACACAACCTGCCTGTCTTTTGTTTCGTCGCTTCTGTTCGGGACTGTCCCGTAAAGTTGTTGGACGGGAGAGACGGTAGGGTACGCAGCAACATGTTTGGTCTAATGGTCATATACACTTATTTTTTTTTTCGCGTTAGCTTCGCGCGTCGTACCCCATTGTTGATCACCGCGAACGGTACATTGCGCCGCATAGCTTGGCGTTCAATCTTACTGCTGACAAGTAGGTCCACTTTGTTTGTATTGGTGGAAGAGATCTCCTGGCCATATCCCATCCATTTAAACCGCTGACCTGTCGATGTCTCTAGGTTATATTGTGGGTTCGAAGATGCGATCGAGGTATTCGATGTGCAAAGACCTGGGGAGGGCGAGCGACTACCAACGACACCTTCAAAGAGGAGTAAAGACGGATTGAAAGGTAAGCCATCTTGTTATTGATCACGATTCATGTCTAACGCCTGTCTTGCTTTGCATGTACCACTGAAAGGTATCATCTCTGCGCTTGCGTTCTCATATTCTCCGGGATACTATGCAGCCGGGAGTTTAACTTCAGCCTCGCGCGTGTCTGATAACATCGCCTTGTTCAATGAGTCTGCCCTCGAACCTGTCTCGTCGATAGGTGGCGCGGCAAACTGGGAAAAGGGAGGGGTAACACAGGTGGGTAGTATTTCCAGCCCACATTTTGTCTATGCTCAAGTTGACAACTGCTTACACCGCAACATCCACCCTAAATCTTTGCAAACGTCCTTGCATCGTTGGTAGTTGATGTTCAACCCTGCGCGACCTCATATTCTGTATGCCGCTTTCAGGCGCAGTGAAAATTTATGGAGCTGGGACCTTCGTGGAGACGCCTCCGTGCCTTTATGTTGTTTCTCAACAAAGGTTGAATCAAACGGGTCTAATCCCAAGGACTTGACAAATCAGAAGCTGCGATTCGACGTTGAAGGTACTGGGAAATGGTTGGTTTCTGGAAATCAGGTATATCCGTCCGGATCGTAAACCCGCTCGTCTCTTTTTTTACCAGCTACTGCAGGCCGGCGAGATTGCGATTTATGACCTGGAAAGCGGCGAACCAGGCGAGAACGAGGCTGCAGGAGAGACGGGGCAGATTCGGCCCGCATTGCTGTATCATGCACATGATGGCAAGTTGATAAACCCCACCATTCATGATTTTCGTGCCAATCGCTATATCTTTGGAATGCAGATGCCGTTGGGGCCGCCGCTTTCCATCCACTTGAACCGATCCTTCTCTCGGTCTCAGGCTCACGACATTTCGACGACACGGCCCTGACGGATATTTCTTTGGAAGAGTCTGCATCGGAATCTGACTCAAGCGACGATTCGACACAGAACAGCTGCGTTGTAAAGAGAATGAAGGAGCACCCTTGGCCGTCCGTACACGATGCATCGATCAAAATGTGGGATTTCAGTGTGCCTGATCACATGTAAGAAGAATCTGTAGTCGCATTGGCGAGGATTAGCTGTCAACATTAGCCAGAGGTATCCTTGTCGGCGTTTCTTCGCTAAGCACATGTTGTGGTCATAGTCATGGCATAACACGGGCGGCTATATAGAACATGGTGATGATGTGAAAAGATGAGACGTGAATGCGACACAAGTGTGACCACAAAAACCAGCGGTCACGATCATACGACCGTACCAGCTTTTGCTGCGATACGGGGCCAGAGATCGGCCTTTCAAAGTGAATGAGGGATTGGATCAGAATCTCAAGGACCAGATACGTACACATTCTTTTGCTACAGGGCCAACGATGACAGAGCCCTTCATGTCACCCTTGTTGTTGACGATGACGCCAGCGTTGTCCTAATACAAGTTATTCGACGCAAAACAGCAATACAATGCGAGTACGAACCTCGAAGTAGAGGAAAACACCATCTTTTCTCCGCCAAGACTTGCGCTGGCGGACGACGACGACAGGCATTGCTGGAAAAGATCACAGCATTAGCATCTTGCGCCTAAACCCAAGCCAGACCATGCCGAATCAAGACGCATCTGCCGATGACACCTCCTGCGCGAATCAAACACTTACTCTTCTTTCTCAGTTCAGGCTTTCCCTTCTTCACGGAGGCGACAACCATGTCGCCTACACCAGCATCAGGTAATCTGTTTAGACGTGCACCGGACCCGTATGGTTCGATCAAAAAGAGCGATTTCGCGCCGCTGTTGTCTGCACAGTTCAGGACGGCACCGACGGGGAGACCGAGCGTAAGGCGGTATTTCTTTCCAGTGACACCGACTATATAGCTCAGTGAGAAGAAGTTCAATTAAAACTCGTAAGATTAGACCCACTCTTGTCTTTTGCCATGTTATCTGGATGATGCGAACGACGTCAAGGGAATGGCTTTGGGACGAGCTGGTGGCGCTAGGAATCAAAGTTTGGTGCCGTCGCTCGGCATCTCAGAACTTTACAGTTCTCGGAAATAGCCGAACTTCCCATGGTAAGTACACGCCTTAGGCTTCACGAACTAATGATACACTCTGACATTCCTTCTCAGTACCGTATATGTTGTAAGAGTTGTGAATGGCAGAAAAGAAATTATCCGTGAAAGCCCACCAACACTATTTGTGACTTCAAGTTGGTACTCACGCGCATGGACAATGATCGTTGCAGATTCACTAGCAAGTAAAAGGACTGTAACAGACAAAGAAATTCTCAAACGCATCAAAAACAATCAAAAGGAAGAGCCAACTACGTGAAAAAACAACATGGAACCGATCGGATAACGCTTTTTCGTGTCAAGGCATGTAAACCGACATCAGTAGGACGATGCCATCCGGCTCTTCCGATTCAAAATGCGATCTGCAGTCAAAAAATTCAACCTGGAGCGAGTCAGTATCGTAATCCAGATGCACAAAAGAAACGTGAGTCACCTCTTCTGCTTCCAGTAGCGTTTGTCATTATTGTTCCCTCCGCCGTTGCACCCCCCACCGTAGCATGTTGTAGGGGAAGCTGCCGCAGTAGATACCTGACTGGGACAGTTTCCACAACCGGTACACCCTGTTGCCGTGGTAGTGACCGTGACTGTGGGGGCACTTGTACAACAACCTGTGGTGTCGCACCCGCAGGTCGGGGCCGCCGATGCAGCTGGGCAAGGCGTACAACAAGCTGTTGTAGCGCACGCAGTACAGGTCGGCGCTGCCGACGCAGTTGAGCAAGCCGTGGGACAGCATGCGGTGCCGCACGCGCAGGTCAGCACTGCCGATGCAGTTGGACAAGCCGCAGAACAACCTGCGTTGTCACACATGGTGCAGGTCGGCGTCGCAGATGGAACCGAAAGTGCGGCCGATGTCAAGTGCACAAGCACGCCAGTCGGACTTCCGGAGGCCGAAGCCGACGCTGAAGAAGCAGAAGACCCGCTGGCGCTTGATGACGCAGAGGCTGTTGCCGTGGCATTACCCGTACCCTACGGATCACGAAGACATGAACGTCAGTTAATTCAAACCCCTAACACCACGAATCGGCATACCCCGTTGAGGATCTGTTGCAGGGCCTGTGTATTGATCGTCGCAGCCGTGACGATGCCGTTCCCATCCATCGTGAGAGTAACTGGATTCGCGACATTAAAGATTCCAGTACAACCAAGACCTACACTTTGGATCAGAAACGACGGAAAGAGCGAGTAGCAGGAAATGGGGGGAAAGCACATACCAGGAGCAGGGCCAAAGGAAGCGGAAAACCTCATGGCAAGGAACGTGAACAAGTTATTCGCCTGGTTGGCAGCGGGCGACCCAGCATTCGTAAATAACTGCTGGTTGTTGTTGATAAAGAGGCCGGATTGCGTGATTTGTTGGCTGCACGAGTTCATTAGTCAGACAACGATACAGACTGGAGAAAGAATATTAGCATACCAGTAAGTCTGAGCCGAAGCGTTGCTACTGTCCGCATGGGGCTGTCCAGTACCATCACGGTAAAGGTTTACTTTTGGAAGTGACGGCTGTCCGTTAACAAGAACCATCGGGTCGTTCAACGGTACCAACGCTGGTCCACCAGCAGGTGGGAAGAAGAAAGCCAAAAGTTCCTGCATTTCGTACATCAGATACAAAGGTGCACAGCAAAAAAGTGTCACAAACGTCAGTTGCAAGCGCAGGAGCCTGCCCGCCAGGACACGTTGTACAAGGGTTCTGGAAAGGGGTGCAACCAAGTGTAGGGTCAATGAACTGTGTAATGAGAGCATTGTCGGAGGCTTGGTACACATACGTCAGCAACACGGGTTAACAACTGTCTAGTCAGGCCTACCGTTTGACAGCACTTCTGCATTGGGGTTGGCCTTGTTGTTGTCAGGAGTATTCTGTGCAAGCGTGTTACCCCCTATAAGAAGATATGTCGTAACCACATTATCTGATTGATCCTGGAACATAAAGTCGCAAAAGGCATAATTTGAGAGAAAAAAGCTGCCTGCCTGGTCAACGACGCGGAAGTCGTGAGTAGTGGGGCAGGCTTGCCCGCCCGATCCAGTTCCTGGCGCCGGGAGCTTGATCAGACCTTGAGACACCGCATTTTTGGCCGCTTCGAACCACCCCTTCCCATTACAGAACGCAAACTACAGACGATTGTTTGAGAAAACTGGCTATTTGAAAAGCAAGTACCGTACCTGCCCAAATACCGAATTTCCTAGACCATTGATACATCCATCCGTACTGCCGGTGAGCGTAAGTGAAACAGCATTGCTACCAAACCAGATCCCGACGACTGCGTTGTTGGGAAGTGTGGGCACGATTGGAGGGATGTAGAAGCCAGCAGAAGTAGCTTGCCGCTCGGCCATCGTAGGGGTAACACTTGCAGATGAAGCGCTTGAGGAAGCCGTACTGGATCCATCCATCGTGGTCGTTGCTCCGGCGCTCGTACTGTCTGTCGACGCAGGTGCACTTGTGCTTGAGCCTGTGCTAGTGGTCGCCGTACCGGTCCCGTTTCCAATGGGCATCATTCCGGCATTGATGACGAGAGGACTGTAGATCTGGATGTTGCCTGTCGCAGGATCAAGGATTGCAGCTTCAACAAAGGCCCCTTGGTTGGCGAAGTCAATTTGCTAATATAAATTGGCCAGAGAATATCGGGAGAAAACAGCTGGTGCGTACGTTGCATCCGGTCAACACGTAGGGCGTAGCGAGCCCCTGAGCAGTAAGCGGATTCTGGGGTACCTGCAACTGGCAATTCTGCGAACGAACCATAGCAATGCATGACAGTAAAATGAAAGAAAGACGAGCAGAATGCCACATTCTGCAAGGGAAAAATCGGATAAACGGGAGGTGCAAACGAGGGTGTGCCTGCCACAAAGACGGTCTCGGACCTGCTTCACGCTTTAGTTGATTAACGATCCAGTAACCACCAAACGTTCCGCATTACCTGAGAGGAGGGGTGAAGGTGAAGGTGAAGAAAACAAGTGGAAAAGCGACAGACGCATTGACTGGGAGCCCACATCCAGCTTTTATCTGATGATAACAAGACATTGCGCTCTCTTTGGGTTGCAACGGTCGCCATGAGACAAAGTCAGGAACTCCTCAGAGGAGCTCCCAGAATCCAGTCCCAATTGGAAAATATATCTTCGTAGGTGCAGGTTGGAGCCAAAGACTGACTGGAGACTTGGAATTTCGATCCGCACAAAATAGTGCAGAACATGACGGCAGTCCTTGAAACATAAGTTCGCGAGGGATCTCTGTTCATGGGCTGTGTGTGGACCAGGCAACAAGTACTTTCTCGAACAATATGTGTCCAAGGCGACCTGAGGGCAAAAGAAAATCTGAATTTTCGATTATATAATCTGAATCAAGTTCATTTCAAGTGGAAGTTCCTCAGGCTATAGGAATAGGCTAGTAGCCCCACTTGATCATCCGGGACAGGCACTCACCTCGGCCGAGTATCCACGAGCAAAGATTGCGGTGCGATCCCATCGATTCCAGGTACAACCTTCTGGTCTAGGTCTGGATCTGATTGGCTGTCAACAGCCGAGTCATGACCGCGGGAGGGCGGCAATGTTGTGCCGATGCTAGTATATGGGCTTGGCGGATGAAGTCTGCTGTCGTCTTCGCCCCCCATGCCTGGCATGCCTGACACAAGGAGGCAGCTCGATATCACACTCACCGAGCCAGTCATTTTCCTGCGTTCTTCCGATCCCTCCGGACGACATGAAGCTGACCAGGACGATTCACCGGCCTTAGTGAGGGGAATACTCACCCTCAACGTCGTCAAGCCGATCGGAATCTCTAGTATCGAGGTGGATTTGACTGGCCTGCTGACAGTCAGCTACCCAGAAGGTTGGTGCCATAATTTCAGATCTGACTGATTCAATGCGATGCGAACAGTGCTGACGATTTCTTCTTGTCGCTACGATCTTCGTGGATCATGCTACTCCTTCATTTGACTCGCAGGCGTCGCGTCGCGCCATACAGATTTCCATGAAAAACACAAGATCTACTCGTCGACCGTTACCGTCTTTCGTGCCGAACCACTGCAGGCTCCTCGTATGGGGCGTCCGGCCTCTGTCGGGCCTGGGTTATCTCCCGCAACTCCCAATCGCGATCACGAGGATGCAACTCTGTCCCATTCACCCTCATCCCCCCAGCGGCATTCTGAGCGCCAAAGTGACATCTGTACGTGTTCTGCTTTCATTTCCCGTCGTTACACTTGCTACGTGTGATATCCCATTGCTCATTCATCTAGTTCCTGCGATAGGTGTTACTCCTGATCTCGGTCCGACACCCCCGTATACTTCTGTGCCCCAGCCCCAGCCTCCGACTCCAACCCTGCCGAGGGTTGGTGTCCTTAGGGAAAGCCCAAGCTGCCCCGCTCAGACGCTCGAAGAACTGAGGCAAGCTCTGAGGTGCAATTTAGTGGGACAAGCACATGAAAATGCACTCTCCGAGCAACTTCGTTCGTCCTGATATACCTTTCAGTCAAGTGATCCTCTAACATATCTCATCCGTAGTTCCTCCATCACCATGTCAGCACTCAATTACGCTGTCTCCCCCAAATTCTACGACACGCTCCAGTGCATCCATTGCTTCAAATGAACCCTTTCACCAAGAGAGCGACAATGTAGTACATACGAATTCCCCCTTTTCGGGCGACACGTCATATCACAGCGCTATTGAAGAACTCCCACGCACGTCCCGACTTCACCATCGCTCCTCTTCGTGCCGCCCCTCTCTCGCTCACTCTCGTGACAATATCGATGGAGTGCAGCCTCAGGCTCGCCCACGCGCAAATAGCCATGATTACCCAAGCCCACCAGGTGGTCGTTCTCGTTTACGCCTTTCCCTTAATTACATGCTAGATGCTGTCAAGGAGGTGGCGTCCAGAGCACCGCCCAAGTCTCGAGCTGTCGCTGGGTCAGAAGAAAAGGAGCGCGGACGAACAAGAGTGAGGACAGTTACTGGGGAACAATCTAGGGGAAGCACTCAAGCAGGTGAAAGCAGTATCCAACTAGAAATGAACGCATCCAACGCAAATGGAAACATGGAACATCGGGAACGCTATTTGCTCGGTCTAGGCCGCGTTCTCGGTCTCCACCGTGACCATGAGAAGGAAAAAGATACCCAACAAAAGTCCAAGGAACAAGGGGATGGATGGAGAGAATTCACGCCAGGTATGCTTCAGACGTTGCCTTGACACTGGTCCTCACGCCTTCGCTCTTTATAAATTCCTTTCCTGGGAATGCCGAATGTTCCAGGCACCTACAGTTACCCATTTTCCTTCGTGCTTCCCCCCAATCTTCCACCGACATTTTCCATCCCTCATGGGTCACTTAACTACACCATCAAGAGTGTTGCCCACAGGCCCGGTACATTCAAGTCTAAGCTCTGCAGCCAGGTTCCGCTTCTAGTTGTCTCAGCGCCAGCTGCGGGAGCCGGGGAAGGCGGCGGTGGGCCAGGAGATCCAGGCCCAATATTCATTCAAAGACAGTGGGAAGGAAAACTTGCGTACTCCTTTGCGCTAAGTTCACGTTTGTTCATCATTGGCTCTCAACGCCACCTGGGAACGACCACGAGCGACAGCATTTGTGCAAACATCGAACCCTTTGCAGGCGCTGAAGCAGACGGGGGGACCGAAGCAACATATGGCACCGCGACACTGGATCTTACCCTCTTGCCTATCGAGAAGGTCAGGATCTGGAGGTTGAGCGTATTCGTCGATCAGCACGCTAGGTACCTTTATGGACAAAGAAAGGTTTCCAGGGACGAAGATACGAGGCGGGTGACGTTATTGGAATTGCAGGATGCATGTCCAGAGGATGAATTAGGTTCGGTAGATGAGGAACAGACGCATAAGAACAAGCACAAGCACAAGCGCGACTCAGTACCAATTCCGCTACTTCCGACACCTGTCTCGCCTCACCGATCTCCGCTTCTACGACTCATTCCTCCGTCTGCCGATTCCTCTATTCTCGCAGGTCCCGGTCCCTATACCCTTTCGGCCGTTATTGGACTCCCTGATTGCAATGATGCGTTGCACTTCACTGTGAAACAAAGGAGCTCAATTGTGAAGGTGGAACACTCTCTGCGAATCGTTATGAGGGTTGAGAGGGTGGATGACAGTACCGATGACCAAGAAGAAGGGGATAAGAAGAGATTCTTTGATATCACAGTACAGGCCCCTATTTCTGTTCTTTCGGTGAGCCCTATACGTTGTCTTTGGATGGGCACGCGCAAAACTAAACCAACTCTTTATGCCGTGGAATAGTGTCGTTGTGCACCAGAGTACCAAACACTTCCCAGATACTCCGAGACAGACGACGGAGTGTTGAATCCCGCGTGTCCATGCCAACCGCGTGCCCCGGGACCCATGGAAAATGGACAAGGAAATGGAGTCGGAACCCGCCCTTGGCACGTCGCCATGGCGTCTGGCAGGCCATCATATGGGTCATCCAGTATCGAGAGCACAGATGGAGTCCAGCACTCTCATAGTCAAACAGACGAGCAGCCCAGCGTCCAAGAACACTCGAGATCATCTTCGCAAGCACGACGGAGTTGTCATTCGAGCCAGTTTATGACACCATTGACGTTGCGATCACACTCACCATCACCAGCGCGGACACGTGAGACGGATTGGAGCAGGTCTCCCATTCACGCCCAATTTCATCCTCCCAATCCGCATCGTCACTCGTACTCCGTGTCGACGTCTAATGGTCATGTTCCACCACACGCTACTCCCGTTTCCACACCTTATTCATCGAGACCGCCTTCACCAGTGGCGCGATTTGAACGGCTCGTGTCCGGATTAGAAAGCGCAGAGGGTGAGGCTCCACCCTCGTACGAGAGTATTGCTTCGCGCCCTTGAAGCCTATCGTATCGACGATGCCTTTCCCTTGTGTGGAGTAGACGGTGGTTTATACTTCATGTATGGGAGTTACCATACGCATGGCCTCAAGCGCAAAGAATATCAGAGGCCTAGCTTGCTATGGTTCGGATTTTGGTAATAGCGTATTTCATTTATTTAACATCGCGGATTCACGTCTCTGGAAGGGTCGGATACACAAATACCATGTTCAACTAATGTGCAGAGGAAAATCTCCCATCATCCTCTAACGCGTTCGTGGGGCTCCTGCCACGGAACGCCTGTACCAACGTCAGTGATCGACACAGGAAACAGAATGATCAGCATACTCACCCAAGATCTTGAATATCTCTTCCTCCGTCTCCGATGCCACGATCGTACCTGGGAGCACGGAAAAACACCTCAGTGTCACATCATCAACAGCATGCTGAGATGCCTACCTTCACAAATCTTCTTCTGCCTATCATGCGGGTCGCGCACGACGCCAGCATAAAGTCCGCGCTGGTTAAGCGAGTATCCGTGCTTGTTCGCTTTCAGCCTCATTGCTCGGTTAAACTAGGTTGCATGTAAGTTTATGCCACCCAGTTCTATAGAACAGACGCTTACGATGTCATCACCCTGTACGCGACGTGAGATAAACTAACTAAAGGAAGTCAATGTAGTAGTACGAAAGACCCTTACCGTGTAATAAAGTAACGCAGCCCCTCGGCTCTGCCAAGGCACGCAGAGGAAGTCGATCCTTCGACGTTTCGCACCAGATTCTGGCAGCTTGCAAAGTCCGTGATACACCAATTCAATGTCCGAAAAGTCGTCCGGTACGGCCAGATCCTCAGTTGCAATGCCAGCCGCGTGGAGTTTCTCGAGCAAGATACGCAGAACCCCTATTCCATTCAAGGGTTTGGACCAACGTTCATTAGAGGGATTACCTACCTTGATGTGTCTTGCCATCTGTGGTCGGTCGCGTGATCAATATGTCGATGTCCCCACAGTCAGCTTTTCCCCTGGATTCCGAGTCAGGCATCATAACACCGTTTATGGATGATAGCTCGAACTCGCCTTCTATAACTTCCCATAATCTCAACGAATAATTTGCTATCAATGGAGAGGGCTACAGGGTGATTGTAGTTGGTCTAGCCACATCAACGTAGCCAAGATTCTCATACCGATAAACTTAATCATCTCGAAGATTTTCCTGGCTTCATCGCGAGGCATCCTCGAGTTGATGTCTGGAGTGGCATTGTGCCAAATTTGAGATATCAAGTTGTTATTACTCACCATCGTAAAATTTCAGACCAATTTCTTGTGCCGTCGATAACTTCAGCCCACATTTCCTGGCTCTTACATCATCCAGCGTTCTTAGCCCACTGGCAAACCAATTAAAGGCGGTTTGACGGCCTGAGCGTATGCTAAGCCTCAGATAGCATGGAATGGGAATGATGACTCACCAACGCCATAAATTCCTTGGAAAACTCTGGTAGCTGCAACATCTTCTGTATTCTCGTACTTGATACGCTTGAGGTCACCTGTATTGATGATCTCCATGATCTAGTCTCATGATTTAGAGATAGGGGATTTTAAGCACGCTTTCAGATAGCATACCTTCAATGCAGTTTTTTCGCCAACGCCGCGAATCGAGCGTGCTTCTCCGAATGACTTGATTGGTTTAGGATAGTTGCGGATGGCAGGAATGCCTAAATCATAATGAGGAAGCAAATTACAACAAGAAAGCTAAACCTCACATTTCCCATAACTGTACGCACGCCAACGGTCATCCTCAGATGATTTGGCTTTATGAAGTTCCCTCAGTTCCTCCAGCTGCTTGATGATCAGAAAATGCTCGCCAAGATATAGAGAGTCATACCTTGTCGACAATATGTTGGTTAACACAGGTGGTCGGTTTGTGTCCTTTGATGTCACATGCAAAACCCTGGAGAGAGGATCAAGTTACTTTCCTCTTCAAAGCAATTGACTCACTCTTCTCGGCCGCGGTCCTCGGTGCTCGACTTCATTGTCGCCATCATCAGAATCGGATGCATCTTGACTCCACTAGATGAAGATTTATAATCAAATCGTTTGGATCGCTGAGGGCCCTACTGACCCGGGCTTCACGATCAGCCTTTGCTTGTGCATAGTACTCAGAGAGGGGATCTTCTTTTTCAGACACTTTCCTTGCAGCCTCTGAAGGCGCACTCCCGTCGGCTTTGCGACAGTCAATAGATCGGAGGTCAAGTGGAGGTGGGGGTAACACGGTAAGGGAAACACCACGCCGCTCAGTTCGGATTGTGCCGTTCTCCTGGGAAAAAGTACTGTAATTGAGGTTAGCTTCGAATACCTGGACTATTCCATGATGGAACATACGATATATGACTGATGTCACCGCCATCATTTGTATTGTCTGCTCTCAGCGCAGGATCGCAGGCCGCTTTCCCTTTCCTGCCCTTGGGGATATTCTTCCACTTACGTCCAGCATCAATGCGTTCAGCAAACGCGGCGTGCATAAACTCAAGATCAAAAGGATCATCCTCATTTCCGTCGCCACTGTCCGCCACATCCACTTCCCTGTCATCTCCGGGTAACTTCAACTTCCGCTTCCTCGCCCGTCCGTATCCTGAGATAACCCAGCTCCAAGTGACAGTGGGTATGTTGTCGGGTATATCTGACAGAGATTTGAGTGACAGTGCTTGCAGAGTAGGGCGAATTCCCGCGTCCGTTACTATATGCGTAACCGTGGCTGAATCGTATTTTGGAGCCAATGTCCCTCCGTGCTTCACGATCTGCAGAAGGGATAAGTACGACGCCCGACGCCAAGCGACACGCATTCACAGGTATAAACTCGGACATCGTGAGAGTGAAAAGTAAAAAGAAGTTGAGGATCTTATGACTTACATATTCCATGCGTCCTCTGGTTGTACTGCCTGCGTACGTCATGTCGCCTCCAACATAAAATATGCGTTTTCCTTTGAGATAGTTCGTCTTCGGCTTGAGCTTTGGATCGAGGCACGATTGCAATTTCTGAGCATACTCGAGGGGGGTCATGAGCTTCGGCTTCTCTTTCACTGCCTTGCCGCTGACACCATCTCGTCTAACTATTTTCCTAGGCCGGCTGCCACTGTCCGCTGCTTTACGTGCTTTAAATTCTTTTGGGATGGGATTGTTGGATGACGAAAGCTGTGCCGCAGGTAGAACGGAACTCCTTTTAGCATGTTGGAGCTGTCCAGGAGACGTGTCTCCTGGGCTCGTGATGTTGCTGATATCTGCGTCTGCCACCGTATTAAATCCTGCTGGTGTTCTGGGCCCTGCGTCTTTTTCAGTGTTGCCAGCCTCGTGTAAATCGCCATTTATTCCAGACGACGGAGGTGCATCCATGCTCGAACGAGCAGCTGCGGGCAATGTGACGTTCGGAATCCTATTTTCAGGAGATAATATGTGGGAACTCTCCGTAGATTTGGAGCCATTTCTTCCGTGACCATCGAGTGTGGTGGAGCGGAAGCCGGCCGCATTGTGGCATGATGAAAGCAATGGGGGCGAGAATATTTCCACAGCAGACGAGCCATCTGGTGAGAAGACAGGTGGTGTGTTTGGCTTTTTCCTCGGCTCCCGGACCCCTTTCTTCTGCAACCGGGGCGCGCTTGCAGGCATAGATGACCCAGATGTTATTTCCATAGTTGGCACGGCCAGTTCAGCCGACTGACTCATTTCGAATTGCGGAAAGTGCGCTTTCGGATTTCCGCTTTTCTCAGGGGTTACATCAATGGGGCCAAACACGCTGCTTTGATCACTGGCGCCCCAAAGAATTTGCCGAGATTCACTTTCCCGCGAAAAGGGTTTTAAAGTGTCAAAAGAGGCTCCTCCTCCTCGTGTTATTCTCGATGTATTGGGATCCGGACTTGTGTCTTTGCAGGGAGCACGACCCGTTCGATCAGTAATAGAATATTCTCTCGTCGTTTTTTGTCGTTTAGAACAACGTACATCTGTTGTGTTCAACACGGTAGCATGCTGTTTCCCAAACGGTGCTGGATCGAGGGAAGACACGTGGGCAGAAGGTCCAGGCAAGAAACCAAGGGACGCGGAGTTCCCCGCTCCCCCACTGCCTTCCTTTCTGGCTACCTCAAGCGTTGATGATCGTTCAGGTCTAGTGAAAGTCGGCTTATCGCATCTTGTGATGCAGACGACTCACTGTATCTGCGGGTTTGTCGAAGAGTGTGGGAGTGAAACGCCCTGCCGGAAGGGCTCGTATCGCGGTATGTCATTCCAGCAATGTGAGGTATCTTCTGGGATGCTGGCATAGCCTTGCGTCGATCTGCGATTGCATTCTGATGAATGAAACGGCACGCTATCCCTGATAATATCTAAATGCATCATACCGCTTCTTTCGTGAACCCTGAAGGCGTATTTGGATATATTCATCTATATCCTCGTCAGGAATGTTCATTCGTCTGTCCTGTTCCGCGAAAAAATCGTCGACCTCGTTCATGCTGGCTTGGTGTTTTCGCGCGTTTAGGGGAAACAAGGTTCAAGTGATGGACCTGATGGTGGAAAAGTGAAACGCGGCAACCGTAGCTGGCACGTGACCTAACACCTCAGGCGCATTCACCAATCGAAAGATGAAAGCGAGCGCTTACCAAGTAAATAGGAGAGTGACCCCAGATAGGTTGCGTCTAGAGCCAGCTCACTTACAGCCGCGGCGGGTCCAGGTACACAGATAGCGGACCAAATTCCAGAAGTTCGGTACTAGCCTGGGTTCCACTCATAAAACCAACAATATTAAGCCTTCTCGTGTTACTGGTCACCACAGTAAGTTGTCCCTGAGAATCATTCTAACCCCACGAGAATTACTTACCATCGCACCAAACAGTAATTTCATCGCCTTTGCGGCTCCGCGTGAACTCAGTTCCAAACGAGGAGTTTCAAGGCTTTTCCAAGCCGAAGACAAGGCTATTTACCTTTTTAAAGCTAGCAACTGCCAGTGACTCGGAGCTGGCGCCGGGAAAGCTGACTGAGCCTCCATTTACTAGCGTGCGCTCACCGCGAGTTGGCCAACGATCTCAAACTCATCCCAGATTTTCCTGCCTGGCCATAGCCCAGAATTCATGACAACACAAATGCATGCAGCCTTGTTGCAGCGTGCCAGTGTCTGGATCCAAAATGGTCTTCTGAGACGGTTCCGCAGATCACGTAACGGGCTGTACACCTTCCCTCTGCTGCCATTTCCCTCGGGAAATTTTCGCCTCACAAGTCTCCCCTTGATTCAAATCTGTTTACATCTTTCGCCACCGATCGATGGGTTTCTTCTCTCCATCGTTTGGTGCTTTTGCTTTGTTTGCCTCTTGCTGTCCATGTGTGGCGCTCAAACCCATCGGATCCGCGCGGACTCAATCACTCAGCGACTCACTTTCTCCAGCACTTTCTACTCTCCGTATCCTGGAAAAACATCGCCTATCTCTCCAGATTCGCTCATTTCACCTTCAGAAGTATCTCATCCTACGGCCCCACATGCGCACTCCCCAACCTAACGCTGTGTTCAACAGGGCCGCTTGTTTTGACCTCGTGTCCAGCTTCTACTCTGTTTCGCTGAGTTACTATCGGTATAAAACTCAGTAGTTGCAGCGGCGTCCAATTTCTGTCTTGCCAACGGACTGTCATCACCATCAAACCCGTACGCATACCATTCTACCTTGGCTTCTCTGTTCCAGTTGGTCATGGCGATCGAGTTGAATAACCGCCACAATCTGCAGGACGATGATGAAGCCAATATTGATGGGATTTCGTCTTCTGGCATGCAGCGCTCCGTGGTCTCTGACGATGACGACGACGACGGTTCCTCAGATACCTCGTCAGTTCTGACAGAACTCGGAGCCGATGAGTTCCCGGGCCACTTCGTAGAACACGGTGGCCGGCTCTTCCATTCTCATGGTAACTTGCCATATCCATTGCCTGTTGACGGTGACGAACAGGCGGTGAGTCGGTGGCCATTCCCCCGTCTCTGATACCTTATGAGTGTTTTTCAGCGACTGAATGCACTACACAAGATTCTTCGCGATCTGTTGGGTTCCCACTTTCTCGGCCCCGTCGCCGAAGCGTTAGCCTACGAGCCGGGCAGGCAGAAACGCGTCCTCGACCTTTGTACGGGGACCGGTCGGTGGTACGCGATATCACCTGGTTTTGACTTTGATCTGTCTGATCCAGGCGTACTGGATTTGTTTTATAGGGTAATGGATATGGCAAGTCAATTCAGACACGTCAGGTTCTCTGGCGTTGACATTGGTACGTTGCTTTCGCAAGCTCAGCCTTATTGGTTGCTCGTTCCCGCGGTCTAACTTTATCACCGAATAGTTCCGATCGCGACTAGGCATCCCCGCCAAAATGCCCATTTCGAGATCCTTGATGTCACGCAGCCCCTCCGTTGGCCTGACGGTGTAATGGACATTGTCCATGCACGTAACGTCTCCCTCGCGGCATGTTAGTTATTCACGATACCCTATCCTTTCTGATCATAATAAGCAGATTCCCAACTATCCGGAGATGCTACGTGAAGCCGCTCGTGTTTTGCGACGTGGCGGTATTTTCTTTTCTGGCGAAGTCAGCCGGGGTGTCGCGTTTGCTCCCGGTTACCCTGGCAACCTGGCCGTGGATGCCCCTGGAGCTACACGATTTTTCAAGGTTGTCAATGACCTCTTAGAGCGTGTTGGGTTACATGACAATATCGGCCATATCCCTCATTGGTTGAGAAGGACCGGGTTCTCTGATGGCCGTATTCAAGAGTACCTTATTCCCATTGGAGAATGGCACCCATTTCCGCGCCAGAAGGCCTTAGGTCGCGCCTATCTCAACACGATGACCATGTTCGCGGATAGCTTAAAGCCTCTCCTAAGGGATGAGGGTGCGTTCACTGAGCGAGAAATAGCCGAGTTAATTGATGGGTATGTTCGTGACATACGCTACGTCCCTGGCCTGGTGAGCGTCTACCGCACCGTGTGGATGATCAAGGCCTGAGAGGCAGTCCGAACTGCATTCAGCCTCGCCTCATAAAGAAACCTTGTACTTGATGCTATGACATCGTTTTGGAATTGCTCTGTATGCTTCATTTTTTCCTGTTGCTGTAACCTTACTCCTCGTTGATGGTTTACTGCTGTGTTTCGTGCCTTGCCTTCTAAATCACGTTTCACCTTGCTATGTTGTTACTCGCCTCAAGTCAAAAAACCATGTTGTACTTTTGTTGTGCCGCGTTGCTGTGAAATCTATGTTGTTTGTTGTATGCGTTCTCTTTGTCGTTTGTTAGTAAGAACCAGAAAGTTTACTGGCAATCCAAAAAACCAAGGCCAGGGCTATTCAATCATGGAAGGTTCGCCTTCTGGTACTTATGTAGTACATCCACTACTCTACGCACCTTGGCACCAATCTCTGCGGATACTACGTCCAGGGGTTTGCAATTCAAGCCGCCAGTGATGCTCTTATAGCCAACTTGCGACCCGTGTGGCCGTGCCCGAAGTTGCCAAGATGTGACTCTCAATGTATTCCGGTAAGGTGTGTGTCTGACTTCTGTCGTAGTCAAGGCCTAAGGTAAGCCGAGGTTCGGAGGAGGTGCCAGAGTACTATGCATATGGATGCCCTCTCAGCGGCTATCTCTCTCTCGAAACTCATGCGGCCATGATCCGACCCGGGCTCCACTCCAGCACGCATTTGGTAAGGTTACTGCTGCATCTTTCCCGAAGCTGAGATTATTATGTTTCAGCTTGGGAACACACGTTTCACTACTAGTTACTGTTTTTCAGCAATGGGAAACCAAGTTCGGAGGTGTTGTGCATCGGAACCCCGGAAGTGCCTTTTTAGGTGCAGCTTCCTCTATAGACCTTCGCATGTCTACTAGGGGTCTCTACCTCTCATATACATGCCTTCGCCCCACTTTCTTCTTTCCTCCCCCCACTCACATTCCCCATCGATCTATCTATTTACGCATACATTCCATTTGGCTTCTACGCGTTCACTTGGACATCGCCAATATTGTTCCAAAGGTATGCATAGATGTATGCGTCGCTAACCCATATCTTGGGTGTTGCCCAAGTGAGTCCTTTTTCTCCAAGTTACCTCCTCAGGACAGTCTCCGCATTTACCCATTGTGTGTGTTGCCGTATTTTACCGTATTGGTCCGAACCACGAACCAGGTAGGTCACGCGACACCTGCCATCTTGCACCGGAGTTTAGTGCATGAGGCCCCTTCTCCTGTTTCGGCTGCTCTTCCACACTCGGATAGATCTTGCCGTGTACGGGACGGCTCGCCGAAGTGATCGATAGACGGAACTCATCATCTCCGACTCACGCGCCGGCATGCCATGCGGCTCCGAGTCCTTTTCTTTCGACAGATTGTGGGTCCCTTGACATCCAACGGTTATCCCATGTGCGCAAAGTTGTCTCCGTATCCTCTCACTCTGAACGACGACGATCCCTATAATCTGTCGCTATCTCGATCCGGTGACTTTGCAATCCGACGTATGGTAAGTGATTCTATCTGGCTTGAGGTAAGTGAATATCGCCCTCGCCCTTATTTAAAAGCTTTATGATATGGCCAGTGCTCGCGGGAACGTGAGGTGCGTGTATGCATGAGGATCCAGGATGAAGCACAGACCATCACGGCTGGTGTGGACTTAAGCTTGGAGTGTTCCGATTTCCAGCGCGGGTGTCTTATCATCTAAACCGTGTGCCTCCAGCATCGACGAGGGATTCCAACTGTTACTACAACAAGTGGTACGCCTTCACGTTCCTGATGTTATTTTCGCTCGACGCGTGCAAAATCGACTTCGGCGATCTGGACCCGATATTGACATGAAGGGGGGTGAACGGCGAGTGCATGTTCAGTCACATGAAGCTCTCGAACAGCTACAGGTGCGTCACAGTCCTGGCATCCTTACCCTTGTCAATGGCTACACGGTAAGAGTACAGCTTGTTGAGTTGTGTATACGATGCGGTGCACGAGAACGTGCAATTATTGCTCAAATTGTGCTTACTACAGGGTATTCGAAGGCATGTCTGTTGTAGAGATCGATTGGAATCTGACTGTCAATGTCCGGGTATCAAGTCCGTTGCTCTAACGTTCCACTTTCACAGGGGAATGGTGCCGTTTAGCCTAAAGTCCCTGCTGCTTGCACCAATCGAGAACGTAATCGTGCCATTGGGCTTGGCCCATCCTTGGCGTACGACGTCCCAGATCGACAAGTCATACCGCGAAAGTGTGATCGATCCCTGGCCCGTCTGGCCCGGCACGAGATCGAGGTTGGTGAAGCCCTTCAGGATGGAGGGGGGCTCGTGCGCCGACGCAGGATGGTGTATGTAGAGTTGGGCGATCTAATAGGAGAAGCTCGTCAGAGCGTGGCACAAAAAGGAAGGTGTAGGCTTACCTCGGTGCCAGAGACGGAGCCTGTGTTCGTTACATCGAATGTCACCTGGAGCGCAGGCATGTGAAGCCTGGTAGTAAAGAAGGAACGATGGTCAGATGAAGCACTCTCCACCAGAGTAGAACGAAGTCACCAGAATGCAGTAGTCGAACCCTCAGCAATGGGAGTGGCACCTCCCGCAGCCCAGTTATCAACGAGATTTGTTTGCGGGTAGTCCGTGGAGGTAATCGGAGTGATTACAAGGCTAGAGTATTCAAATGTCGTGTAACTCATGCCGAAACCAAACTCGTATCGAGGAGTGATGTTTTTCTGGAAACCATTATGAGCGCGGTCTATTTAGAGCATGGATGACTTACAGCGTCAAACCAGCGGTAATCAATGAAAAGCCTGCAAAATTTAAATAAAAGGTTGAGTTGAGTTGAAGAACGCACCCCTCGGTATAGTCAATGGGTAAAATTTCAGTTCCGCCACCGCCCAAGGTAAGGTGAGCCGAGTAATCACTCGCATTCTTGGCGATTGTATACGGCAAGCGCCCAGACGGATTACAATCCCCGTATAGGACATCGGCAATTGCGCTGCCTGCTTCATTCCCCCCAAGGCTAGCCCAGACGATCTGGATCCACGAATCAAAAACAACGTAGACGGATGTCTGATTATAAACACCAACAGCAGTGACATTGGGATGCTCGACCCAAGGTTCCAGAATTAGAGGACCAACGCTGTTCGTAACGACGATGGTGTTGTTGTTTTGGGAGGCGACAGAGAGGATGAGTTGATCTCCTTCATGCCAGGCTGTCAGGTTCTTCCTGTCACCTACATTTCCATCGACCGTAATATATGCCTACGTTGCGAGTAAGCGGTATGTTGGCAGACGGGGTCTAGATATCGCACCTCTCCAGAATCGGAGTTCACAAAAACAATAGCAACCTCCTGGCCGAGGGCTGCACTTGCTGAGCTTTCGAGATCCCAGTTGTCAAAGTCCCAGGAGAAAACGGTCTGATCAACTCTGGCTCGAGCTTGAATAGCCTCGTATGGCTGAGAGGAAAACATGCCATCAGCATCAGGAAGTCGTACAACTTTTCAACATTTGACGCACAGAGATCAGATACTGGAACCTGTCCGTTCTTTAACCGAAGTCAGCAACACACAGAAATCGATTCAAATGACAAGCATACCCAGATCCCCAGCCCATGGCAAGGATCCCGGTTGGATCACCACCTTGATCCGGGTATTCATTCGGGCCAGATACAGGCGGCGCGGCATCACTTCCAACCAAGACCATACTCTTCGGCTTGTTCAAAGGTAGCGCACCCTCATTCTTGAGCAAAACAATGCCAGCAGACGCAACTTCCTTGACAACCTTGTAGTGGTCGCTTTGGGCATTGACTTCTAGGTTGATAGGGTCAATAAGGTTCCAGGAATCAATGGTCGTTTCGGGATAGTCTTCATCCTGGTGCGTGTAGTACCACGCCGCAATGATACGCGTGGCCATGTCGTCGAGGCGAGCCATGGAGATGGTGTTGTTCATTACGTACGCAGTCAGGTTGCCACCAAAGTAGGAAGTACCAGAGTCGAAGGTGATGTCTCCAGGCATAGTCATCTGTAAAATTGACATTAGAAACCGTCCTATAGCAGGCGGTCAAATTGGACGAACATCAAGACCCTCAACAGCCGACAGTGTATTCATAGTTGCGGACCAATCTGACATGACAACTTTCGGTGGGTTAGCATGAACACATCCTTATTATGCAAGAAAGTACTTACAGCCTTGGAACCCAAACTCCCGCTTCAATATATCGTTCAAGGTCTTGTTGTTATTGCAGGCATACGTATAGTTGACGAGATCTTGACGACAGGTTAGAGAGTGTATACTACAATTAGGTGAAAATTACTGACTATAGCTGCACATGACTGATGAAACACCGGCCATTACAGAACGCATGAACGGTTGTGCATAGATCTCATGCTGCGTCCGGTCATCGACGTTGGATGATTCTTGAGTACGCATCCACTCTTGCTCGCTGCCACGGATAAAACGTAAACAATTATGGTGAAAGTTTGGGCACACTCAACTTGTTGATGAAATGCTTGGCAGTGGCCTGGACACCAGCAGATTGCAAACCGAGAACTGTTTCGTACGCGGCTTCCCCAGAAAGGAATGGATCAGCACCGAAACCTTCCCAGTTACGTCCGCCTTGAGCAACACGTCCCATATTCATCATCGGACCGAGGGCGATATTGACACCCTTGGCCTTAAACTCCTCACCCATCGCAACACCACGCGCCCGGAACAAAGCACGGTTCCACCTGTAGCAGAAGCCTAAGTCCGATGGGGGTGAAATTGTGACAGAAGTTACTCACGTTGACGCTGTGGTCACACCAGCCGGAAATGAGGAGACAAGTGGCACATAACGAACCCCAAGGGGCGAGTCCTACAGCGGATTTTCAGGAAGAAAAAACGAGGACATCACAACCAACCTACTTGAAGACAGAGACCGGGGAACTCTCCAACTGGGGGGATATTCCCTACGCAGGGACCATTCGCCCACCCGACACCGGTAGTTATGTTAACCTTTTGTTCGAGGGTATAGTTGGATATCTACCAGAGTGCAAACGTCGATTAATAGATACCATGTTGAGGGTTAGCTGGTAGCTGTAGACAAAGAAGTTACGAACCAGTGCTTGAGCCTTGGAATACGCGACGGACCATGCGGGAGCGAAATCGGGCACGACAGTTGGATCAGAGCTGACAGGGGGAGGGGACAGTGGGTCAGTCTCAGGGAAGAAGGGTGGTTCTGGAGGAAGGGTGGGTGTGGGAAACGGTGTAAAGGGATAAGTGGAAATTGGAATAGTGAGAGGTCCAGTTGTCGCAGTTGGGGTCGAATTTGTAGCAGAAGAGCTGTGACTGGATGCGGACACACTCGTCGTGGTGCGAGATGAGCTGGTTGCAGTACTAAAATGAGTGGATGGAGTTAAACTCAGTGAGGTAGCATTAGAAGGGGCAGAAGAGGTTGCAATCCCCGAAGTTGAGGATCCAGAGGAAGAAGGGAACGAAGAAGAAGAGCCAGCATTAAGCGTGACAATGGATGGCACGAAAAGAAGGAGGAACGAGAGCCTGGAGAACATGCGCACCATCTCGCTATGGGACGAGAATGCCAGTGGCTGAAAGCACCTGCAGTGCGCAGTTCTCTTCGGGTAAGAATTTAACGGTCATGGCTCGCCCGGTTCTGAGTCGCCGCATAAACTGGACAGGCGCGTGGCAAATCGGGTCAGTGATGAAGTTGGCGCAGTGTGACACATGAGACGCCCCACCTAACATAGGTACTTGACAAGTCCCCGGTCCGTTACTTGAATAAGATCCGACGGGTCCCTGACATGACAATGACATCGACAGCACACTGTTTCCCTGGCACAAGTCACTTCAAGTTTGCATTAACAGACTCAAGACGACTCGGATGAGCACCCGCGAGCGGTGCTGCCTCATGTAGACTGACGAAAAATCACAATGGGTCTGCGTTAAGCCAGCGATTCATCCTTAGTGACTTAGTCTGATTTCGGTAGCATCTCGCCAGTTTAATTTTGGAAACACTTCGTAAGTCGTGCTGACGCCAGCATGGTGCAAGCCTACTGGCGTACTCGTCACGTGCACCGCGCATCGCGTCTCGTAGATAGCAGCCAGTCGCATCTTGTACCCGTGCGTCTTAGTCGTCCCAACGCAGCGTGGTCCTGTTCTGTCGTCCCCGCTCATCTCAGTGTTTCCCGCCGCGGTCATGGTGGGCTTCCACATGAGCGATATTTAAAGTAACAAAAGCAAGTGTTGTGACTTGCCACGCGCTTGGTCGATGGCGGCCGCAGTGATGAATTGATGAGCCTTCCACAATAGTGGCGATAAAGAGACGATAAACTGCGCCCACAAACCCCATTTATGCCGAGTTTACCATGCGTTCATTGCGATCCGGGCCCTCCGGGAAGCTAGACCGTGACTAGCCTGATTCAGTAGGAGAAAAAAATGCCCACATGACCCCAGACAGTGACATCCCTTTCAAATCCGTCCACGAGCCTCCTTCAAGTTTATGTAAATAACATGTGTCAACTTGGACGGATTTCACTGGCGAGAGTAGTCAATGCTGTTAGCCTGTCAGTGCCAGTGTGCTAGGTAATAGACCCTAAGTAGTACCTCCCTCGCTGACATCGCCTGGGGTCTCGACTCAGACTCGGACGTCATTGGGCCGGGTCTCTCTATCCAGACTTCCAGACTTCCGAGTTCCGCTGGATCACTTGGTTAAGATTCGGAGTAACACATACTCGAATGTGAGTCGTGACCTATTCCTTATTGACAGTTGACACACTTTCTAGAAAACATACTATTTATAGCTGCAGCTACTAGTCGTACCAGTGCTCCCCCGAATTTTCACGTTCCGTTTCCGAGTCTTCGTCTCACACAAGCTTACCTCACCTAGAGTCACTGTTCGAATTTGTTATTGTTCAGGTTGTTCTCTTCAAGGTTCTTGTTGGTCGATATCTAGATCTACATCAGCAGGACAGTAAGTGGTCTTGAGCCAGCAGCCGAGGTAGCTGATGGTCATAACTGGTCAAAACCTCCACTGGCCCACTGATGCTACTCTAAGACCCAAGTAGGATCTGAGGCTTCAAGCTCCTACCTAGGATGTAGGATTAGCCTGAGGCCCATTGACACCTCAGTCACCCTGGGGCATGCTCTGAATTGAATGAGCAGAAGACGGTTGCCAGTGTCTTTGTCCCAAAGTGCTAGATGCCAAAATCCCATCTCACTTCACTTACCTCATTCCTATGGGTGTGTGTCTCTGAATCATTGGGGCACAAGGCGACTTCTACTAGTGAGTGCTGGTTGGCTTTGATCATGTTGAATATGACAGTCACACAGTGACCATAGTATCAATCTATGATGGTCAGTTTGCACAAAAAATAATCATGCACACTTTGAGGTAGTATGCACTCATGGGGGGTAGTACACACAGTTGAAGGGGTAGTGTGCACTCATGGGGGGTAGTATGCACAGTTGAAGGGGGTAGTATGCACAGTCGAAGGGGGTAGTGCACACAGTCAGTGACCCACTTTGGGGACCAGAAAAAGATAACTCCATGACCATTTCAACCATTTGTGTAGCCTACAGCTTGAAGGACAGTAGTGAGAGTATATGCAAAAGAATTGTATCCATGTTGTGAAACTCATTAGTGAACATAGGGGAAAAGGGATGGATGGGTAGTAAATGGTAAAATGTGCAGATCATGTATGGATTAATGGGTCATGACAAGGGGAGGGATATCAGGAAATTCGGAATCATGAATAAATGCTGATTAGGTAGGATGTGACAGAGGAGAGTGGGGAGATTTGATACCATGACAAATACTGTTATGATTCACTTGTAGGACGAACACTTTTTCTCTTCTTTCTTTATTGGACTAATAATTTCCATTCCTCACGCTTAACCTCATTCCTTCCATGTCGTTCTACGAAATTCCATACATCTCATAAGTGTGCTTATCCTTCACCATGCAGGTACTCTTCTTCTTCTGATCTTCTCACACCGAATGTGCCGGCCCTTAACATTTCCTTCTCATGTGTGGTTTTGCTATTGGCTTCTATATTTCTAACGCCGCTTCCCACGCCAGCCCTTAACCACTGTGACATGTAACTGTCACACCCCTATAACACTATATAAACCCTTCAACAGGGATCCTTGTCTCCTTAGCTTAGTTCTACCTATGGCTTGTTGCCTAGTTAGCACTAGCAATCTACTTACCTTTACTCCTTGTGTTGTCACTCTACCATTAAGTGAGTGCTTCACACTATGGCTCACCCGCCCTCGTGTATCTTTACTCTCGATCCAACGACTTGCTAGCCAAGCTAGGCAGCAATTACCCTTGACCTGTTGACCTCTTGACGGTACTCTTGACCCAGCATCCCTATGGCTGGTCTTACATCATCATATACATGAATGACTGAATTCCATTGACTTTACTAGGTGTTAGTAGGTCTACATGTGACCTTACCAAAGGCCACATGTAACAAAAGAACTAAGCTACCTCCTTGTTTGAGTACTATCACGTACGCTGCCCACCATAGCTTCCCACTGAAACACTTGAACAACTGACCTGCATTGGAACCCTTGAGAACCTCTGTGTACTTTGCACTCCGACTCCTCTGACACCCCTGACGATCCCAACCAAGCATATTGGAATGAAGACCCTGATGAGCCTTTGCTAGACTCAGATGAAGAACTCGCTACTTGTGACCTAGCCCACAGTTTCTCTGCTTCCATACAGATACCTTGCCCATAGACTCCCCCATCTCCAACACTGTTATGATTCGCTCGCAGGACGAACACTTTTTCCTTGCTTTCCCTTTCGGACTAATACTTTTCATTTCTCACACTTAACCCCATTCCTTCCATGTCATTCTATGACATTCCATACATCTTGTAAGCGTGTTTATTCCTCCACCGTGCAGGTACTCTTTACCTTCTACTCTTCTTATGCCATATGCGCCGGCCCTTAACATTTCTTTTCCATGCGTGGTTTTGCCATTGGTTTTCTATTTCTATTGCCGCTTTCCATGCCGGCCCTTAACTACTGTGACACATAACTGTCATGTCTTTACTTTACTATATAAACCCTTCAACAGGGTTGCTCCCTTTTCTCTCCAGCTTAGTTCTACCTACGGCTTGTCGCCTAGTTAGTGCTAGCAATCCATTGTCTTTACTCCTCGTGTCTTTGCTCTACCATTAAGTGAGCACTCCACACTACGGCTCATCCGCCTTCGTATGTCTCTACCTTGAACCCTTGACCCGTTTGTCAAGCTAGACAGCAGTTATCTCTAAGACCTGTCAAAACTCTTGACAATACCCTTGACCCAGCATCCCCACGGCTGGCCCTACATTGTCGTATATATGAACGACAGATCCCCTCAACCCTGCTAGGCATTAGTAGGTCTATGCGTGACTATATCCACGGCCACGCGTAACAGACACCCAGATGCCAAACTGTTACAATTTATCGTGTCTGGTACACGTTTCTCCTTTCTTCCTCTTTTTTCTCTTGTGCGTACACTCACACTTCCGCTCTTCTTCGGTTGACCACGCCAACTCTTTACCCTTGTTCCTCAGTTCTCCAAGGTATCTCTCACATACATCATCCAACCGACGTGACCTTGTGCACTTATCTCCCTTGTGTTGCCTTATCGCACACATGTTTCACCTTCTCTTGCTGCATGCACCGGCATGTTGTGTTTCACTCCCACGCATGGGTTCTATTGCATTCCATCTTATTCTTTCACATTCTACTGCTGCTTCCCACGCCGGCCCTTAACCCATACCCTTGACCCTGTGATGTTACTGTCACATATCACTCTTCACTATATATACCAGTTGATCTGGCCTTATGCCTTTCCCATAGCTTGATCTTTCCTACAGTTTGGCCTTGTACCTCAGCCTAGCGAATCCAAGCTCCCCTTTGATTCCCCACCTCTACAAGTCTCGTTCGACTCCTAAGTGAACACTGTGTGACCGAGACACCCTCTCGGACGACCCCTTGAACCCTCGGACACCCTTCATGTCACCACTGCCATTTGTAGTCAACAGTTGAACCTACGACCCTGCCTCTCTGGGCCATAAGTAGGACTACACATGACCTTACCTGGGCCATGCATAATACAAACCAGCCACATCTTTCCCCTGATTCCCCGCCCATCATCCCCTACCATGACTACCAAACCTCTTGAACTCCACATTGGTACCCCAGAGAAATATGATGGCGATTACAAGATGGCCAAGCAATGGCTCGACTCTGTTACGCGTGGCCGTGGATATGGTTGCATGTAGACCTACTAACGCCTAGTAGGGTCGATGGTTCGGTCGTTTGTATTGATGACGACATGGGGCCAGCCGTGGAGATGCTGGGTCGATGGTACCGTTAACGATGTTGACAGGTCAAAGAGTAAACCGCTGTCTAGCTTGACAAGCGGGTCGAGAGTTCGAAGGTAGAGACACACGAAGGTGGTGGGACCAAGTGTGAAGCGTTCACTTAATAGTAGAACAAAGACTGAGGAGTAAGGACGATAGATTGCTAGTACTAACTAGGCGACAAGCCGTAGGTAGAACTAAGCTAAGGAAAAAGAGGAGACGTCCCTGTTGAAGGGTTTATATAGTAAAGTAAAGGTGTGACAGTTACGTGTCACGGTGGATAAGGGCCGGCGTGGGAAGCGACATTAGAAATCGAAGACCAATAGCAAAACCATGCATGGGAAGGAAACGTTAAGGGCCGGCGCATACGGCGTGAGAAGAGCAGAAGATAAAGAGTACCTGTGTGGTGGAGGGATAAACACGCTTATGAGATGTATGGAATGAGGTAAAGCGTGAGAAACAGAAAGGATTAGTCCAATATTGATAAAAGAGAAAAAGTGTTTGTCCTGCGACTGAATCGTAACATTACCCCCTTAGTAACCCGAAGCTACGGCGAGGATTCCTTACAAGTCCTGAAAAGCAGGTCCTGGGGAGCCGGTGATGTTGGCGTAACCGACATCGTCTAGTTCGTCTCCGTCCTCATAAGGAGAGGGGGTGCGAGGTGAGGAAGGCGCGGGATGGTAAGACTGTTGGGAGGAGGAAGAGGACTGACGAGAGGTGCAGCGAGGAGTGGCTCGATGGACAATTTGTCCATTGCGGAACGCGGCTTGGGGGCGATGTGGCGTGGATGTAGACGAGGACTGAGCACGAGGAGAAGTGAGGTGAGAGGCGAGGGGGCGAGAAGATCCCGGGCAACGGGCAAGAGAATGACCAGGCGCTTGTTGATGGCATCCAGTACAGACGTACTGTCTGCAGGATAACTGGGTGTGTCCGAGACAGTGGCACTGGAAACACTGTTGATTGAAACGAGGATGGCCCGGATAAATGCGATCCCTGCCATTTCGACCGGTCCACCAGTCGTTGAGGGTTTGCCGATGGATAGGCGACCCGTCCCTTAGAACTTCGTTTCCAAGTCCTCGACCAGCGGCAGCTAGGTCTCGGAAATGGTTATCGACATCGAGGAGGAAGGAATCATAACCCATTTGGAAGGCATGTGAGTACGACTGGTAGCGTGCGTGATAGATGAAGTCCTGCATGGTCCTGCCAAGCGTAGTGTGAGGAAAGACCGGGCCTGAGCCGGAGACAAAGGCGGTGATGTGGTTCAACTGCATCGCGGATTCGAACCAAGTGAAGATGGGCGAACCATCAGAAGAATAAACACTAATAGGGACCCGAAGGCAGTCATCAGACATGAGGGAATGGAAGCGAACATAATGCTCATCGGTGAACCGCTCCTCCCGAATCCTACCGGTGTGGTGGTGGTTGGAAACATCTAACGGGACCTGGGAGTCCCATCCTGAATGGGTGACGAGGGAGTCTGAGCTGGGCGCACGGATGAGCTGAGGGCGATGGACGCCTAAGAACGAGGGAGGTCCGGGAGAAGGTTCCCGATGGGGCAGAGGCGTAAACGACGGCGAGGACTGGATCCTGCCAGAGATGGGGGAGACGTGGGATTGGGGAACATCGCCAACAAGAGTGGCGAAGTTGACAGGCTGAGGGGCAGCGGGGCGAGTAGGAGAGACCCTCTCAGGGTCAGCAGAGGGAAGACAGACAGTGCTGGGGTTGGTGGAGGGTGCGGCTGCAGGGGTGTCGACATTGGAGAATTCGATAGCCATGAGTAAGAGATGGAGAGGGTTTATTTGCGGTGTGGTGGGTGAGTGGACGAGAGAGAGAAGGCGTGGGGGTGTCGTCTTTTATAATCTTCTAGTAACTCCGACGAATGTTTCAAGTTCCGCTCAGGTTCCCATGATTCTTCTTCGGCGGAGTACCCTTTTCATCAGATCAGGTATTGGTGGGCCGACGGCATACCGCGATGTCGTACGATACGTTCGATTTCATATTCCTCCTGGCCTTCGACAAGATCCGGAGGCAGTGTGGGGAAGTTTGGGCCGTGGACGTCATTTTCGCGATAAGGTGACAGTAGGGAAGCGTGGAACATGTTGTGAATTTTCCACGTTCGTGGGAGTCGGAGGCGATAGAAGATGGGTGAGATGACGTCGGAGATAACAAAAGGGCCTTCGCGTTTTGCAGCGAACTTCGGATCTTGGATGGATCTTTTAAGGTTCCTGGCCTCCAGCCAAACTCGTTGTCCTTTCTCGAAGGGTACAAATTTTGACTTAGACTGGGACACCATGACTTGATGCGTGAGTTCATGAGATGCAAGGGCTTCTTCTCACAGAGCAGTCAGCTCTTTGAGGTGGGTTTCGACGGTGGGGATGTTGGTGTCGGCGATCACCGAGGGGAGGGCACGGGGTTCATATCCCATCATGAGATAAAACGGGGATTTGCCGGTGACTGAGTGAGGACGGTGATTATGGGTGAATTCAGCATGGGAGATGTGATTGGACCAAGTAGAAGGATGGTCCCCGCAGTAAATGCGGAGGTACGTTTCGACTTCTTGGTTGACGCGTTCGGTTTCGCCGTCGGTTTGAGGGTGATAGGCCGTGGAGAGGGAGAGATCATAGTTGAGAAGTCATCCGAGTTCTTTGGCGAAGGAGGAAGCAAACTGTGGGCTGCGATCTGAGATGATTTTCTCGTAGAGCCCGAAGCGGAGGTAGACTTTGTGAAAAAAGAGTGCCGCTACGCCTTCGGCAGTGATGGTCTTCTTCGTAGGGCAAAGAATTACCCCCTTAGTAAGGCCGTGGTCCACCACGACCAATAACGAATTGAATCCCCCGGAGAGTGGGAGATCAGTGATGAGATCGCAAGAGATCTGTTGGAATGGGCGAGAACACGAGGACGGGATAGGAACAAGGGGAGGAGACGAAGGGTGAGTGTTTGCTTTGTTGCGCTGGCACACGGCACAGCCTTCAACATAAGAGCGAACAAACGAGGCAAGACCGGGCCACCAGAACTCGGAAGCGACGAGTTGTCGGGTTTTAAGGTAGCCAGGGTGGCCGGCAGAGTCATGGTTGTGGGAGCGCTGGACAACAGCGCGTCGAAGGTCACGGTCGGGAGGGACGTAGATGCGTCCTTGATACTGGAGGACGCCGTCGGAGTATTGCCAATCCGCGAGTCGTGAGCGGAAGGCAGGGGGAAGAGAGCCATCGAGCTCCTGTAACTTGTGGAGGATGAGGTCATCAGAGGCAGAAGCGGAGGCAATGTGGTTTGAGAGGGCGGAGTCAATGAGGCGAACAAAGAGGGCATTGGGGAGGAGGGTGACTCCGATATTATCGGAGTCGGCACGAGGGAGGAGATCCGGGCGACGGGAGAGGGCATCGGGGCCGGTGAGCTGGGCACCGGGGACATGGGTGATTGAGTAGTGTTACAGCTATATATTCATCGTTACTTTACACACATGAACACTTCTTTTATCTTATCAAGGGAAAACCCAACTTAGACACTGTGCCAGACACAGGGGATCTATGGGCCCTTCTAGATCAGTGGGCTTCACTTTCAGCTCTTCACTTTCGCCCCACTGATCACAGCACGTATTTAATACTTCGTGATCATCACAGACCTCACTACAGTCACCTCATCACTGTGATGTGATCCCTTATCTTTAATTACTGTTGACATCTTCCATTCTAACCACCCGCAGCAGATCAACGGCTGGAAACCTCATGTATGTTAATCTCCGCTGCTAGCAGTAAGGCCGCATGTTGATCACTTAGGGCCAAGGGGATGGACTTATGTAAATACGTATCTAGATCGGTACACAACATGTATCTACATGTAGAATAGTATATAAAGCGAGACTGGACGGAGCTCAGTCTCCAGTCTAGTTCTCTTGTCCTCTGCCTACAAAAGCATCCTTTATAAGATAGTCTCCTCACTCAACGTTTAGGATAGTGATTGCCTGCAAAGAACTTGTAGTCGCAACAAGTAGTTGTAATCGGCGAGGTCAAGGAGCCAATGGGCTTGTCGTTGGTTGAGGTCTTGGGGGCGACGGAAGTACGTAAGGTTCTTGTGATCGGAGAAGACTCTGACGGGAAAGGGAGAGCCATGGAGGTACTGCCTCCAGGCTTTGAAACCGCGTATAACGGCCAAGAGCTCCTGGTCGTGGATATCATAGTTGCGTTCTGAGGAGGAGAAAGATTGTGATAAGTAGGAACAGGGGTGCCAATCCCCGTTCGCATCCGTTTGTAATAGAATGCCACCCGACGCATATTTGAAAGCGTCGGTTGCCATGGCAAAAGGTCGAGAGATATCGGGCATGAAGAGGATGGGCTTACGGAGGAACAGCTCTTTGAGCTGTTCGAATGTGGATTGCTGAGCAGATGCCCAGGTCCAAGGCATAGTTTTCTTGGTGAGATTGATGAGGGGGCGGGCAATGATAGAGTATCCCGGGATAAAGCGTCTATAGAAATTAGCAAACCCTAGGAAGGAACGGACGTCTTTGACTTTCTGTGGCGTAGACCACTTGGCGATCCTGTCTAGTTTGACGGGGTCCATAGTGAGTTGTCCTTCCTTCACAATCATCCCGAGGTATTCGACTTCGGGAACGGCAAATTGACATTTCTCCAGTTTGAGATGGAGGTTGAGCTCCATCATTCGTTGGAGGACGCGGCGGGTGCGTTTAGTGTGGGTGGCGTCGTCTGAGGAGAAGATGAGAAGATCGTCCATGTATATTACCAACCATCCTTCAGCGATCATGTCGCGGAAGGAGTTGTTCATGAAACGTTGGAATGTCGCGGGCGAGTTAGTCATTCCAAAAAACATTACCATTGGTTTGAAGAGCCCTTTGTGGGTGAGGAAGGCACCCTTCCATTGGTGTCCATCTTTGATACATATGTTGTTATACCCCCAGCGTACGTCGAACTTGGTAAATACGCGGGCACCTTTGAGTTTGTCGAGGAGGTGGGAGATCAATGGCAGTGGGTAGGCGTCACGAACGGTGTGTTCATTGAGGTATTGGTAGTCTTGGCAGGGGCGAAGTTTGCTATCTTTCTTCTTGACAAAGAAGAATGGTGACGCTTGAGGGGAATTCAAGGGGCGGATCTTGCCTGCGGCGAGATTTTTGTCAAGGAAATCTTCAGTTGCTTTCTTCTCATCTGGGGTAAGTGGGTAGAGTTTGCCGATCTTCGGGGTAAACGAGTCTTTGACATTGATTTTGTGGTCGTAGGGTCTAGAGGGAGGAAGGGAGTCAGCGAATTCTTTGGCAAAGACATGGGCAAAGTCTTTATAGGCGTCTGGTAGGGTAACTTTTGGTTTGGCCTTCTCGGTGGCAGCAGCGAGTTCCGTGGCAGTGGTAAGCTTGGCGACAAGCTTCGGGTGTGTCTGATGATACCGGGATCCCGTCTTGAGAACCCATTGGCAGGAGTTGGCATAGAGGGCACGTCGGACAAAGAGATTTCCATCCGGCATATCAAGGAACGTGGAAAGAGTATGGTTGGGAATCGTTTCGACCATAACATGATGGGGTGGTTTCGCAGGGGGTGCTCGTGGTTGAGCATCGTCGTGTCATTTAAGATCAGCGACGTAGATGTGGTAGAGAGAGGCTGATTCATCTACCATTTCAGGGATGTTGATCGTTTGCGACGACCAATCAATGGAGGGGTTCGTGAGTCGTAACCAGGGCATTCCAAGAATCACGTTCTCGGACCCACAGTGCATGACATGGAAGCGTACATGCTGGGCAATTCCGTCGATGTTTGTAAAGAGAGAAGCGGTGTAACGGATGGCTCCTTTGGCGTTGGGGGTTTGATCGACGTTGTTGACAGGGATGGGCATTGGGAGTTTGTCTAGAGGAAGGCAATGCTTCCGGGCGAAGTCCCAGTCAAGGCAATTGATGTCAGCGCCACTGTCAATGAGGGCACGAGTGTTGACGGTTTTCATGGTGTGCGAAGGATCAATGAGTTGGAGAGGAATACGCATTGATTTCTTGGACGTGGATACAAGTACAGGCGCACACATAATAGAGGGAACTACTGACGTTGAGGCAGTGTCCCTTTTTAAAAATCCGGGGAGGAAAAGGCGACGTGAGACACTTTGGTTTCTTCGTCGTCGTCTTCATCATCTATCTCTTGTAACTGAGGGGCTTCTTCTTCATCCTCGACTTCTACTTCTACAACCTTCCGAACGGTTTTCTTCGGCCTCGGGGTGTTTGAAGTAAATGTTGGGCAATTAGTGGCCCTATGTCCTTTCTGTCAGCAACGGAAACACTTTCCTTCCTTGCGACATTGTTCACGTTTGGCGGGAGTGAGATGTGGGAGGCGGACGACATCAACGTCCATAGCATTGGGGTCTTTGGTGGGGGCAGGGGCGGAGTACTGGTGGTACGTGTGGCACGTGGGGGTTTTGTGGTGAGCGGCGATTTCTCTAGCACACTCCATGTGGGTTTGGAAGGTGATGGCCTTCTTTAACCAGGCGTCAATGGTGGTGGGGACCATTTCCATAGTGAGGATACGGCGCATGAGGGCGTCGGGGATAGCGGCCGAGTAATAGCCGATTAGGACGTTGTCGTTGGTAATGCCGGCAATGGCATAGTGGTTCTGGAACTGAGCGTTGTACTCAGTGAGCGAAGGAGAGTATCCACCGTTCTTTGTGGCGGTCATGCGAGTGGTGGTGAGCCAGGCAATTGCATTGCCCGTGGTGTCATAGTGTTTAAATGCCAGAATGAAGGCGTCGCTAAAGTCGGACCAGGATCCCATAGAAATCGAGCCATCGGCTGCGATCTTTGAGGATCTGAAGGTGTTCGCCCACATAACTGCAGGACCGCGGGTCATATAGGAAAGCACAAAGGTGATGCGCTTCAGGTCAGAGGTGTAAACCTCAGCGTTGACGTTGAGGTAGAAGGCGATGGAATCAAACCACTGTTTGGCCGTCTTGTAATCGCCATCGTACTTGTCTGGGATGCCGATGCGAAGTTCGAGGGGTTTTGTTGTCATAGTGGGTGATGGAGGACGAGGGATTGGGGGAAAGATGTGGCCGGTCTGGCGTCTGGGTGTCGGCGATGGGGGCGTCTGAGGGCGAGGTATCTGCACAGAAGCAGAAAAGCTGTGGGCAAGGTCGCGAGTGGTGAGTTCTTCGTCCGAGTCTAATAAAGGCTTGTCAGGGTCTTCGTCCCAATATGCTTGGTTGGGATCGTTGGGGGTGTCAGAGGAGTTGGAGTGCGAAGCATGTGGAGGTTTTCGAGGATTCCAACGCGGATCAGTGGTTCAAGTGTTTCGGTGAGAAGCTATGGTGGGCGGCGTACGTGATAGTACCCGAACAAAGAGGCAGCTTAGTTCTTTTGTTACATGTGGCCGTGGGTATGGTCGCGCATAGACCTACTAACGCCTAGTAGGGTCAATGGTTCGGTCGTTTGTATTGACGACGATGTGGGGCCAGCCGTGGAGATGCTGGGTCGATGGTACCGTTAATGATGTTGACAGGTCGAAGAGTAAACCGCTGTCTAGCTTGACAAGCAGGTCGAGAGTTCGAAGGTAGAGACACACGAAGGTGGTGGGACCAAGTGTGAAGCGTTCACTTAATAGTAGAACAAAGACTGAGGAGTAAGGACGATAGATTGCTAGTACTAACTAG
>JBBPTX010000078.1:0-83537 GCA_038094595.1 Pulveroboletus aff. annulatus
CATACGGAGGGATGCTCAGCAAGCTACTGTTCTGTCTCTTGCCAGACCAGTACCCTGCGGGGTCAATCCATGCCCATTTTCCGTTCATGACACCCGATTTCATGCGCCAATGTATCGCCTCTCGATCGATCGATTTGCTCACGTATTACGACTTCCAAAAGCCAGTTGAGGTTCTACCCCTCCAGGCAGACGATCTGTATGGAAAACGCTTATTGAGGCTTACAAAGGGAGTTGAAGTAACGTTAGATAAGGTCTGCTCCGAGCCCCGACTCTAGTTGATTGGTTCTCAAAGGAACTAGGTGCGATCAAGCATGATGGATGGGACCATTACTGTCGTACCCTTCACGGGGATGGTCAAAACCTTGGTGAAGAAGACATCCGTATTGGCGAGTGATAATACCAAGGTCGTTGACATAGTCAAAGATGTCATTAACCAGCTGCCCGTCTATTGGGCGGCGAACTTTGTGGTATGTTCAGGGGTTTGCTTAGAATGCTGTTATTTACGTCGAACCAGCTTGGTTTGCCTATATCGACATTTGACAATACTTTGGGAGGACACACGGCAATGCAATGGTTTGAACTATTTGCTGATGTGACTAGGTAGGAAACCGAATCGAATTTCTAGATTACCCCTGATATGGTTCAGGTATATGTACCTGAACGATG
This sequence comes from Pulveroboletus aff. annulatus, assembly GCA_038094595.1. NCBI lineage: Eukaryota > Fungi > Basidiomycota > Agaricomycetes > Boletales > Boletaceae > Pulveroboletus > Pulveroboletus aff. annulatus. The sequence goes on from JBBPTX010000078.1 coordinate 667, forward strand.
ACCCGGTGCATGACTGGAGTCTGTACCAATCTGCCCTCAAGGCTACGGATGAAATCATGCATTATCTCCGCAACCGATTGAAGCGGCACAATAACGGGATGGTGAGTTTCCACCGTATGGAACTAAAAGACATTGAGTTCCAGTATGAACAACAGGTTTCCCTCGCATACGATATGCTGGTCACCTCAGTCATTACAAATAATGTGCAAAATGACCGATTCATCAACAAAATCCTGGGAAGCTCCAAACACCTCGATATTCAGACCATCGCGTATAGCATTTTTGCTGAGGCGGTGCCTTCTGCGCTACTATTCTCCACTGCCATTTCTTCTGTGGTTGACTATTACTCTGATACCAGCCGGAAGAAGGAGCTGCAGGAGTTGATTCAACTATGCACCGCGACCACAGAGGGCCCGACAAGCGATACGTTGATGAAGTTCATCGATGACGCGCTTGGAGCCCATCAGAGAGCAGGACATGTGCAAGACGTGAGTTCGACCAGTGAATGAATGTTTTGTAATCTGACCCCATTCCCGATCGGTGAGGTTTGGGATGGTGTATGTTGTTCATCTATACCGCCTCGTCCAACTTAATGACGTATATGTAGCCGTCGCCATTTTATATGGTCATTGGGGATCGCAAAATCAGTCCCCGTGGGCACGGGGGGTAAGAACGATGCCTTTAGAGTATTGACACGAAGTTGTTCATGCCTTGTTGCACAGCCTCATGTCGCGGGACCTTTTCACGAAGGTATGGATGTCGGGTTCTTGTTTTTATGGGATTGTGAATTAGGCCACGCTGTAGTTTGCGCCTCAAGTTGTTGCTGCGATCTTTAGCTTGAAAAATGTTCGTTTCTCAAGCACTCGGATGGAATTCGGTGAGTCCTCACGTGCGTGAGATGGATTTGCTAATTGGCACGATGACCTCGCGCAGGAGGAGGACTACCAACCTCAAAAATGATCCAGGTATGAGACATTTGAGAGCTGTATTCTGCTTGCTGCTTCACTTACTCTGGAACTTTGAATTTCAGTACGAAGCTTGATGATCGGTCCCGGTGACTACGGCAAACCAAAGGAGTATGCATAACTTGATTTGTGAAGAAGCCAGACGTTGTTTTATTTTTTTTCGTAAAGGACAATTTGAGGAGGGTATCATGTACTAGTAACAGTAGAAATCGCAACACAAGAAAGGGCAATGTGTCAAAAGATACGTTAGACTTTTCCTCAGACAACAGATTTGCCGACGACAACAAAACCAATAATAATTGCAAGACTGACAATCCCACCGGTAGATATCATGGACATGCTGCGTGAAGCACCACCTATGCCTGGAATGCCAGCTTTAGATACTCGGCGGGGCCTGTACGGCTGTTCGTGACGCACCGAATATAGGGTTACTAGTTGTCGTAGCAAAAACACTAGCACTGGATGCGGATTCTGGAGAGTGTGTGAGAGGAGTAGAAACACCTCCCCCACCCAGCTGTGTAGGATCCAAGCCAATTGACACAGTTGGACTGAATTGGTTGGGGGGCGGCGTGGATGATGAGAGAGATGGGCTGGGGCTTGGGGTCTCATTGCTCCCCCCGCCGCCACCACCGCCACCAGAGCTGCCGCCACCGCCCCCAGAGCTACTGCCGCCCCCGCCGCCTAGCGTGCAGGTATTACCGGCGGCACAAGAAGTACCATCATAACAGCCTTGAGGTCATGTTAGTCTATCCTTCAGGTTGCCAATAATGTCACGTACATCCACCGCCAGAATCATTGCAGCAAAAGGTGCCTACTTCGCAGCAACCAGCGCCATTGCAGCACGTCGCTCCCGGGTCACAGCAACCAGTGCCACAGCACGTCGATCCTGATTCGCAGCACCTAGTTCCACCACAGGTCTGAGCGTCTTTGGGACAACACCTGTGAAGGATGATCAAGATTTAAATTTAGTGCAGAACGGTGATGGCCTTACTCGTCACCAAGGCACTAAGTTTGATTATCATCAAATTTAGTAAAATCAGCACATGTAGAGGCATCGAAATACATGAGACTAACGGACATTATCGTCGTCCGGGCAGTTACCCCCTGAGGAACACTGAGCGATTTAACTGAGTTGGGAAGTTCGATGCCAGTGCGTCACGGGGGCACATACACAGTAATTACCGTCCGGAGCACATTCATTAGGATTGTTCGCGCAGACGGCTACACAAATTCTATATTACTTGGTGCACGAAAGTATATGTGAACAAAGACGTACACCATCCATTGGGGCAACCGTCACCGTTGTCCCTCAGCGCAAGTCCAATGTTGCGTGCCGGCAAGAGCAAGGAGAGGAAGTGTGGTGACGCGGCTGAATTGTTCTTATATTGCGCTGCAACACGAGGTACATCTCCTGCGGCGACGAACTGCAAGTATAACAACAGTAGGACGAAGAGGAGCGGAAACATAGCGCGTCCGGGAATCATCTCACTCGGATGGACCCTTGCTTTATACACAGCAGCTGGATAAAGCGCCTGCCAATCCCATCAGATGATCTGCCCTGAAGCGTTACGTCTCCGTTGCCAACATCTCACCGGCAGTGGGCCGTGAGACCGTGGCGGACGCCACTTGGTTAACGTTCAGGAACAATTGGGCAGAGAACATGCACCCAAGGGATCAGATTTGAACCTTTGTATGTAGCGGAGCGCTTCGTGTTCTGCTTATTCTCATGACGCAATTGCTTAAGCACAGGAACTATGACTCGGACGTGCCCACCTTCGATATCAGGTATTTGTTGTTCTCTTGCGTTGTACCATGTACCATGCGCATTGAAGTGCTGGATGCGCGTGGGCGGTTAAGAAGTACGGTTGCATAAGGCTTGCAACCGTACTCGGTAGCGGAGTCTCGCCCGAGTGGCCGAGGTTCATACTGGGGGTTCAAGCGTGAAATATCCCTGACATGGCTATATGGTGCATGTCAAGTCCCGGGCCTATGATGTGGCCAGTTGGCAGGTGTCATGTTGCCAAGTTCTGTCACGGTGTTCAACGCTATAGCCTGGATCGTAGATATTCCCACCTTCGTGAAATTCGGTGGGGGCCCGCGAGTAGCACCATGGAGTATGTTCTCCCCGAGAACCTCCTTACTGGAAGCTGCCCCATCAACTTAAGAGCTCACAGCTTACAGTTGCAGCGATCGTGGGGTGACCGGCGACCGGCGATGGCATGCATGCGACCGCAGCGGTCCACTGCAGCTCTATTAAAGTTAGATTCTACTAGGTTCTTACCAGAACGTTCAAGTTTGTCGACAGACTCCGAGCGAAAGGCTCGCTACTCCACTCTGCAGGCACAGGTCGGTCATAAGATTCTTTGTAACCCTGGACTACCTTGAGCCACGGAACAATAAACTTGCCAGTGAAGGCTATGGCCCGGGATCATTGTACCGCTGCCTCCACCAACACTAACCTGAATAGTCAACAGTAGCAGTGTTGTTTTCCGAGTCGGAGGCTGTTATTGTCAGAACAATGTTACTTGTCTCACACTGGCCCGGACACGCTGGGCATTCCTACCACGTTGGGCTTCAAGCTTCAAGTTTCCGCAACTGGCGCTGGTGTAACGCCTGCCGTGCGTTCCGAGTCGTATTGGCCACACCAAGTTGCCAGTGGGTCCCGCCGCAAAGTTATGCCCTACCTAAATAAAATGGTGGTAACAAACCACATCAAGAAGGCTTGGAACTTACGAGTGTGGAGGCAATTGCCAAGTGGAAGTTCGGATCGGAGTCCTGCAACTGCCAAAACCGGCAGGTCGTATGTGATCGAGTCATGAGATGGCTGAGATAACAAAAGTTAGCTTGCCAAGGCCCGGTCAAGTGTATATTACCACAAGTCCTACAAAATGGTCCAACGACTCTGGCTCCGTTGCGAGAAAAAAGAATTTGAACACCGTTCAGCGTTGACCCCAACCACGGCGAAAAAGCTCATCGATGCCGGTTTCGAGATCACCGTCGAGCGCGACAAAGAGCGCATCTTTGATGACTCCGAATTTAAAAGGCATGTTTATCCATCCTGTCCAATTGTGCATACAGCTTGATTTCCCCCCCAGCGTGGGCTGTCGATTGGTCGACAATAACTCATGGCCCAGTGCGCCAACCGATATCCCAATCATTGGTCTCAAGGAATTGCCCGCTTCCGATGATCCTTTACCTCACACGCACATCCAATTCGCCCATTGTTACAAGAAGCAGGCAGGGTGGGCATCTGTCCTTGATCGATTCCGTCAAGGAGGCGGTACGCTCTACGACCTCGAATTCCTCACTGATGCCACTGGTCGCCGCGTTGCTGCGTTCGGATTCCACGCCGGTTTTGCCGGTGCAGCTGCTGGTGCACTCGCGTTGGCTGCCCAGAGAAACAAGCAGAAACTGGGCCGTCTCGAACCCTACGCAAACGAATCTGCGATGGTGAACCATGTTAAGGAGGTCCTCGGCGGAAGTGGAAAGGGTGTTAGGGCCCTCGTGATTGGTGCTCTCGGCCGATGTGGACGTGGCGCCGTCGATCTCCTTCGCAAGATTGGTCTTGATGAGTGCGTGTGTTTTGTGGGTAGCGTGAATGATTGATATCAACGGATCATTGTTATCCAGGGATGACATCCTCAAGTGGGACTTGGCCGAGACGTCCAAGGGCGGGCCGTTCCAGGAGATCCTCGATGTGGATGTCTTTATCAACTGCATCTACCTGTCATCGTCCATCCCACCTTTCGTAACAAAAGAACAGATTCAAGCAGCGGGGCAGTCGAGAAGGTTGTCTGTTGTCGTGGATGTCAGCTGTGACACCACCAATCCGTTCAATCCGATACCCATCTATAACATCAATACCACCTTTTCGGATCCTACTGTCAACGTCGAGCTCGAGTAAGTCTTCGAGTTGTGTTTCCTGTTCCCTGCTCGCGACCAAATGCTGAGTGTGTGCATCTAGGAAAGGGCTACCACCCCTCTTAGTGGTATCGATTGACCATCTACCTACGTTGCTTCCACGCGAGGCGTCAGAGCAGTTTAGCGCGGATTTGCTTCCTTCACTGCTTGAGTTTCCTCGACGACAGGAGGCCCGCGTCTGGACAGATGCAGAGAAACTTTTTAGGGAAAAGCTTTCTGAAGCGGCAAACGTGCAGGGGGTGTGAGTCGTAGACAGACGTGAAAGCGCCTAATATTCCGCCCCCAACTTGAAATACTTGCCAGTAAAAGCGTCCACAAGTCATTGTTACACCAAACAATTGTTTATGAAAAATCGAGTACAGGTATCGGTTTGCTACCTAATCGTCCGTTATTTGCAGGCGTGATGCAAAGTTACGACAGCGGCACCATAAATGGTGCGCGTTGAGGTCAACAGGACCCTCTGTCGTGATGAGTTAGATAAGTGGAGGGCCTTCTGGTCCGTATACCGGAGATCAAGAGATGTGGAAGCAAGAAAGCAGTGCTATTGTCCGTGTAAACCCAAGCTAGGCCGAATCTCTAACAAAGTTGCCACATCTTGACATAATCGCTGTCAAGAGAGAATGATCAGGAGGTTGAGGCGGGGGGGCTATGCTGCACTTACACTCTAAAAGCCCTGCTATTGGCGCTTGCTGGCCACGTTGCACTCCATGTGCCCTGGGCAGAAGCGAAGTCACGCATAGCGGCTAAACGTCATGGATGTTAGTATCCTGTTTTGACTCAGACGAGGCGTTTGCGCACTTCCAGAGCCGTCATACCACGGTTTCCCACCCACGCCGTCGGGAAACCAACCGCTGGTTCCGCCGACTGCGAGGTCGATAACGAGATAAAACTCTACGTAAATGTCTGGGCTGAGCATGGATGGCGGACAGCATCGGAAAAACTCACGTTGATCGAATGGTGCGGCGGCGGTGCCACCGAATGCAGTTGACCATGGATCCTGGATCTCAATGTACTTGCCCGAGGACATGTTCATTGCGACGGTGGGAAATCCGCCGACATTGAAGAAGTAAGAATCGGTGTTCTTGGAGGAGATATCGAGATTGATCATGGCTTGTAATCGGTTGTCTGTGTAGAAGCGCATCCAAGAGTCGGTCCACTCCATGGCATACACGTGAAAGTCGCTGGCAAAGTTTCCACGTTTCGTGTTGACCCAGCCATAGAGGCTTTTGAGCAGCGTGGAGACACTGGTTGAGTCTGGAGATGTCCGAGTCATGTCACCATCATGTAACGCATACCACAACATACCAATCGAGATGGGTGTGCTGCCAGAAGGGAACGGGCCATAGTTCAAGGTCGAGCGCACATAATTGGATCCCTGGGCGGAGTACGAGGGCAAGTTGCCCCGCGCCTCCATGATCTGGTCAGAGACGTTAGCATGCGGCTTTGGCTGTGTTCATGGACGTACGTCGATCTCGCCGCTGGCCGGCCATGCGCCGTAGACGCCGGTGCCCTCGGCGGCGGACGAGTCGTTTCCTTCCGGGATCATCCAGATGGCGGGCCACAGCCAGTCGCCCTGGGGCAGCTTGGCGCGCACCTCCACTTTGCCGTACTTGATGCTCTTCTTGCCGCGCGTGTTGATGCGGCCACTCATTGCCGGGTTGATTACCGTCCCGGCCTGCGCCGAAGACACCGCCGTACAAGCATTCGTGCCGCCGCCGGCCGAGCTCGTCGAGTTCGATGGCGCCGTCGAGTTGGTCGAGTTGGTCCCGCCCGACACCGTCCCGCCGCCCGTGTCCGTCGTGTTGGTGTCTGTTGTGCCATTTCCGTTTCCGGTGTATTGCCTCTTTAGGCTGGGCAGTACAAACGCGCCTTGGTCGACGACACCTCACACATTGTCAATGTGCTAGTTTTGCTGCTCCTTGTGTGTCACTTACCACTACCGTTGTTGTTTGCAGTACATCCACTCAGTGTGTACGTTCCACCGTCCATGACAGAGCCATACCCACCCGAAATCGAGTCGCTGGTTAGCGTCGGCATGATGTACAGCTCCCCGTTCGACAGGTAGACATTCGTTGCTGAATTCGTCGTCATCTCAAACTCGCCGTTTCTATGAGGCATGTCGACGCATGCGCTTCATTTTAACGGAGTCGTACTCACCCGTAACCACCCAGCTCCACATCATACGACCAGCTGTTCGTGTCCAGGTTACCTCCAGTAAAGTCGTCGTCCAACACGACGCACAGCTGGTTGTTCTGAAGCAGGTGTACAGTCTGTGTTCCGCGAAAGACAAGAAAGGCTGCAATAATGAACCCGATTAGCAGACCCCCAAACGTCACCCACTTGCTCGCCCGCTCGAGCATGGTCGGCTTCAGCGCCAGCCATGGCTTCTCTTCGTCTCTCAGTTTCTCTCGCAGCCGAGTCGACGCCATCGCCTTCTTGTGAATGGGTGGCAAGGGAAGCACTGTTGCAGAGTTGGTGTTGGATGGTACGTTGAACACCATGCTTTGCACCGGGGGCGACCATGTGCTCGACGGACGCGACGCGGGGGAGAGGAACGGGGTACGGAACGTCATCGTCGTCGCTGAGCTGACCCTTGGGATTGCTGCCGTTCCTGCATCTGTGATCCCCGCCACAGCAGAAGTGCGGTAGAGCGTGGTGTTTGATATCGAACCAGCCGATGAACGATAGGGCGAGTTGGTGGTCGAACCCGACAGGAACGGGGGCTGCGGAAGCGGCAGACCCTCGGGCCCGGCAGCCTCGTCTCGCTTGTCAATCCGTGGCACACGAGCTGGTACTGCCATGGACCGCGACACCATGCGAATGGACTCCGTGCTACCCTTGCGCGGAACTGTTCCCGGCAGAGGATCAGGATTTCCTGGGTACGCCTGGAACGGGAACGTGTACGCTGAGGGAGGGGGTCTCTGATGGCCGCTAGACTCGTACAGGTTGGACGGTGTCCAGGTCTGTTCGTCTGCAGGGTCACCAGCCTGTGCACTGACTGCGAGCTGGGAACGACGGCGATGGTTGCGTGGGTTTTTGCGTGCGGACGAAGTTGCAACCGAACTTCGTGGGGAGACGGTGGTGGATGGAGGGGTCGAAGGCAGGTCACGATCGGAATCCGAGTTGTTTTCTATGGATGAGGCTGTTGACGTGTAATCTTCAGCAGGACGCGAGGAAGCCAAGAAGAATGGGCGAGGGGGAGATAGCGGTGAGAGACTATGTCCGGTAAGTGACTCCTCTTCGCTGGACGCATTGTAGGATTGCCCGCTGGTCGGGCGTCGATGACTGGGTGACATGCTGGTCGAAGGAAGTTGGATATGGTGGGGGGCTTAAGTGTGTCTAGTTGGATTTCTCCGACGAGATGCACACGGTGACCTCATGGACAGCCTGCTAAAATTTTATAGGTATAATCCACCCATATCTTGAAACGAGGACCCGTCGCGACTCATTTCGCCGTTCATCACCCTGGACATGTCGACTTCCCGATTCGGGTCAATCTCAGATTGCCACGGTGTTGCCTATTCCTATTTTCGTTATAAAGTACGATGCTGTTCACCTATTGCTCGCCGTCGCTGCCATGGACTACGACAGATACGATGCCACTCTCCACTGGATCTTCAAGCAGACCCAGGGCGATGCCTGGTTTCGTCCAAACGAAGACGCAGTCCCCCCAGGCGTGTGTCTTCGTACCCATGACGGCTCCTTTCGCGTCTTTCCCTATGAAGTCGCCGCACTTGAGCCATTTGAGGCTGCCATTGCAGCCTTGAACCCATTGGTGGCCGTCAAAGTCAGAAGCGCTGCTGTGCACGCCGCTCTTGCAGAATGTGCCAACGACGACAAGGCAGACTGTATCTATGTCGATGCAAACACACGCATTCAGATTATGGACACCATGGTCCTCCTTCCGCAGGCCGATAAGGAGCAAAACGCCGCGTTCATCGTACGTACATTTTCATCTCAATTACCCCCCACCTTACCATCTCTTCAGCGTGATGAACGTGTCCTTGTCGTCTGGTCCGACTCTTTGGACACAATCATACCCATCGCACGCGATTTTGAAGACCGTCTCATACGTCTCTTGTGGAGAAATCGACCGCCTCTTACATCCTCGATGATCTCAACACCGTCCGCCCCCACGTCAGTCTCAGGCCACTCTCAGTTGGGCACTCCTCGAGTACAGGAGAAACATGTGGAGTCCGAGAGCCCAAATCCCACTCCACCACGATTCCGACGCACGTGGTATGGGCGCAAGGTACCAATGTCCCCGTCCGAATGCGAAAAGGCGGATCAAGAACCGCCTCGTCGCCCTACTGCACTCTATGCCCCAGTTTACAACGGCTTGGCTGCAGGGCTCGCCATAGGTGGGAACACCAACCTTGATTAATCACCGACGCGTAACGCACTTTTGGATTTCAGTGTTCATGGGGAACGGTATCAAGATCCTCGTGCAAGAGTATATGCTCGATCAAAACTACAGTCATTTCTTGCTCCTCGTCCTTGTTCCGGTGTTATTTGCTATATCATTGGTAAATATTTAAATTCTCTTGGGTACTAGCGGCGTCCTGTTAACACCATTCTTCCTGCAGTTCTTCACTCTTCAGCTCGTCCAGAACCTCTCAATGATAGTTGGTCCGATTGCACACCACTTTGAGAACTCGCGATATTATTCTGCAATCCCGCCGAAAGCAAACAAGGAAGTGGATGCTTCACTACCTCATATTACGATCCAAATGCCAGTATACAAAGAGGGGCTGGAGGCAGTCTTGTGCGTCATACTGGTTTATCCGATTCCGAATTGCCTCACTTCCGAAACCAGGGCTCCATCAATAGAATCACTGAAACGTGCGATGCAGACCTACGCTAGACAGGGTGGAACATCTTCCATATTTGTAAATGACGACGGGTTGCGTTTGCTGCCTCCTGTTGAGGCGGCTGCACGTTTATCCTTCTACGCTACGCACAACATTGGTTGGGTCGCCCGTCCGGCGCATACACACAATGCCAAGACCAATCCACAAGGTATGTACTTGTGTCTCGGCGCGGTAGAATTTCGCCAAATAATGTGCAGGATTCAAACGTGCGGGTCGTTTCAAGAAGGCTTCTAACATGAACTATGCCCTTGATTTGAGCTTGCACATGGAGCGTATCCTCGAGCGCCTGCAGTCGGAGACGTCGTCTTCAAACGCGCGAGGCTCTGTCTCTACAAACGGATTCGATTCCTGCGCCGCCGGGCCGATTGCCGGTACATACGGGCTACAGTACGAAGGGCACGCAGGAAGTGACCAAAGTGTAATTCCACCCTATGTGGCCCAACCTTCGAGTGGCGCTGGCACTCCTACCAGACCTGGAACCCCGCGGGCTTCCACTCCCGTCTTTAGCGGTGGCTCTGGGGGACCGAATACGCCCACTCCCCATTTTCCTGCAATTGAAGATCTAGAAGAGCGTGCACTACAGATGGCAATGGATGAAGGTATTTTCGGTTTTCAGTTTCCATTGTCCGCTGGCACTAAAGGGATTCGCACTTTCAGCCTTCCAGGAATCTGGCGGTCTCTACCGTCCGTGGGCAGCGAATTCCCGTTCGATCCGCTTGGGTCCCATAGTTTTACTTGTCGATGCCGATACGGTTGTACCGGAAGACTGTTTCCGTGACGCTGCACGCGAATTCGCGGAGCCTGCAAGCCAGGAACTTGGCGTACTGCAGCACGAGAGTGGTCCGTGGCCTCTATGCTCCATGTTTCATTTGTTTGGTTCGCTTACAGATGCGGCTCCAGATGTCATGCAGGTCGCGCACCACTACTTTGAAAATGGAATTGCGTTCTTCACACGTCGAATTAATAAATGTATCACCATGGCCTGCGCAAATGGTGAGGTCGCCCCGTTCGTCGGGCATAATGCCTTCCTCCGTTGGCAGGCACTCCAAGATGCTGCTTTCGTCGATCCTGCGGACGGCAAACAAAAGATATGGTCGGAAACCAACGTAAGTGAGGACTTTGATATGGCGCTCAGATTACAGCTGCGTGGATACATTATCCGGTACGTTATAGTCTCGCATCCGGAAATTATGCTGCCATCAACGCCCTAACGCCTACATCTTACCCCAGATGGGCATCGTACTCTAAAGGTGGCTTTAAGGAGGGTGTATCACTTACGGTAGATGACGAACTCAACCGTTGGCAAAAGTATGCCTATGGATGTAGCGAGTAAGTATATTGCCTGTCTGGAGCTTTGGGTTTAGGGTTACTACCCCAATAGGTTGTTATTCAATCCGTTCGTCCAATGGTGGCGCAAAGGACCCATCAACCACCAGATTCACAAGTTCATGTGGTCAAATGCTCCAACACATTACAAGATTTCCATGCTGGCTTGTACGCTTTGCCACTTCTACCGCAGAGTTATAGCTTGACTGAACTTTTTCTTCTTCTCAAGACATGTTCTCGTACTGTACGTTCTTTATTCCCCGAACCTTTTTCCGTGACTCACCAGAGATCCCCGCTCATCTTACAGACGGAATTTCCGTCTCTGTCACGCTCTCATTCCTGAACTACTTTTTGCTCGGATTTCAGTTTCCTGTTGATGGTTATTACATGCACAGCTTCGAGATCTGGCTGGCCACAACCTTCGTGTTTTTCGGCATCGGAAATCTCGGTTACACGTTCTTGCAGTACCGACTAGGGGAAAAGAACATCGTATGGGCCTTTCTGGAAAATTTGATGTGGATGCCTTTCTTGTGAGTAACGTACTCTGCTTCTAACCGCGCAGGACTTCACCTCGGATCAGTTTCTTTTTCTTTGGCGGTCTTGGTATCCCGCTTTCACTGGCTATGCTAGCCCATCTGTTCTCATACAATATCACATGGACCGCCACGAAAAAGGAAGTGGAACGGTCAAACTTCTTCAAGGAAGTACCGAGGATATTGAAGAGGTATGTAAGCTCTAGTCTCTAGCTCCGCATTCCATGCGTCTCGCTCCTGGCGCCCTTGTTCTGGAAACTTCTTGCTGCCACCTTCCTTTCTTCATTCGCGCTCCACGATGGTTTTCCCCGTCTCCACGGTTCCATTACTCGAATGTGTGACCGAGCTGTGCTAATACCCGATCATCTCCTGCAGGTTTTGGTTTCCTTTCCTCGTGTGCATCGTGCTCATCGCGGGCATGATTATCGTTAGCACCCCGCTTGTTCCATATGAATGGCAGCTGACAGGAAATGGATGGGCCGTCATTCTTCCACTTGCGTCGGTTTTTTTGCTCGCATCCGATTGCTTACACTAACATTTTGATACAGGATCGTCTGCTCCTGTCATATGTTGTTCCCGGTGAGCATTCTTGTGTTCTTTTCGTCCCTATGCCGCGTTCTATCACACGTCCATGTGCCTGCGTCGTTATGTGCGCTGACTAACCGTGGCCTTTCCCGTTTCTTCTCTAGATCGTCCTCAATCCATGGTTGATGATATTCTCATACTAACCACCGTGGTATCAAACACCTTACATTCTCCTCATGCATCGCATCCCGCACTCGGGCAAGCACCCTGCCTCGCGAATTCTTGGCATCGTGCATACGCAGTTTCAGGTATACCCGTGGACGGACATAATTTGCAGTTAGACAACATTCTTCCGGTGTACTTTTGTTTCAACTTTCAGCCCACTGGTTTCATCGTGTCTTCGTACGGACGCAACTTAATTATCTCTTATCCAGGGCTCAAAAGTCATTGTCCCTTGCACTGCATGTCAAATTACTTATACCCTCTTGGACCGTTGCATTGAAACCTTGCGCTCCACCTACCTGTTGCCAACCGTATCCCACGTACCTTATGGAGACATTGACCATTGGTACCGGATTTCATTCCCGCCTTGACCTTTCTGTTTGTGTATGCAGGTGACTGGTGACAGCCGCCACATTGTTTCTCGCATGGTGCGGCATTCACTGATCACATGTAAATAGATGATAGTAACCGTGCACGGATATGGAAGTTCTGGAGTGGAGCAACAAATACTACGGCGGCCTGCTGTATAACACGTGTATGAGTCTATGACACGATCAGAGTCAAAATACGGTGACTTATGATGCGGTGGGTGGCAGCGGGCATGATCGGCACCTACTAGTAGTGCCAGTGTAGTAGCGGTCGCTTGTTCCGAGTCGCAGGAGCTGTCGGATTTGCCCACCGTGGTCGGGTGAGCGAGGGAAAGCCGCGCGGTCGGCGGCCGTCCTCGTAATCCGTATTGGTGACCCTCGATCCACGAAGACCGCGCCCGCAGGTTGTGCGGATGCGGCGGCACGGTGGCACTTCTGATACTCGGAGAGGCAGTGGCTGCGTTATAGGTCCGATTGGAACACTTCAGCAAGTGGCCCGGGAGATATCGTTTCGTTCCGGAGGCTGCTAGGTTGGACCTGAGCTGTCACCTTCGAGCAATGAAAAATGAAAACGGACACCGGTGGTTACTGGGGAGGGGAGGATTTTGAACCGGCTATCGTCACTCTGCAACTTGAACTTGAAAGATGGTCATTCACTCATCCCTGATCGCAAATTCAAACTGGCAGAGGCAAGCGTCTTGCACGCATTAATGGGGTAGTGGTAACCTGGGTCGTTGCCATCGACCCGCCGGGGGTTCGATTCCCTCTTAATGCAGTATATTGTTTTTGATTTTATTTCCCAGCTCAGGCTATCCCCAGAAAACGGCTCAAGTTGAAATGACGACCCTATTAACATCGACACCCTGTTTCTCGTTGGTATTATCTAGTCTGGCTCCAAGGAGGATGTGAACATTAGGTCAATCACTTCCTGTCGCACAACATGGATACCATGCGAAACAAGTCATGAACGTTGCAGTCACATAAAAGGGCCACCGACACAGTCACCGAATTGAACATGTTGTATTGAACCGAGCCAACTTGAAGGGCATCAAAGGGTAAGGATACAGCCCTGTGTAGTACTTGATGATCGTGCGACCTTTCAAGTCCGTACAGCGTACTTGACTCGCGAGCACGCGAGCCAAAACTCTTTGCCGTCCTCCTCACACCAACCCAACGGGCCGACATCACAATCCGCGCAAATGAGGAATTTGATCGGTTTCGACGAGGCTAATAGGGTACATCAGCATATATCGAAGATACCGAAAGAGTCAGCACCGACACTTGCCTGTTGTACGGGTCACAGGTCGAGAAAACCCGACATTCTCGAATTCCATGGGGGATGGTGTGACGAGCCACCATTGCACCGTCGCGGGTGGTGTCGGAAGGAGAGCCAGTGCAGCATCAAGGGGGTGGTCTGGGGAGTCAATCTGACAGACACAGTTGACATTTGGCACGATACGACGCTCGTCGGCCATACCTCGATCCCAGATCGCTCGACCAGCTGGCCAACGCCACGCTTAAGAATGACACTGCGACAACCTCGTGGACACAGTAAATCGTATTTGTTCTGCAAGACACCGTCATCGGATTCATGAGGGAGGGTAAGATCGAGCATCATTTCTTGGAATGTTCGACCATCTGAAGATGGGCCCGGGGCAATCTGCAATGCTTCAAGGATCCCGGATGGCAGCTGCGGCGTACTCATTTCGCCAATGATGCGATATGATGCAAGGCGAGTAGCTTTAAAAAGGAAAAGTTGGTGAAAAACAGCAAGGCAAAATGCATTAAGAGGGAATCGAACCCCCGGCGGGTCGATGGCAACGACCCAGGTTACCACTACCCCATTAATGCAATGTTAGCCAAGCACTGTCGACTAACAAACCCACACACGGTATGTAGGGTTAGGGATCAGTGGCTTCCGGCGACCTAGCCCTCGCGAGAGGCGCTCAGCCAAAACGTGCTATACAGTATATACATCACTACATAGTACATACTAGCGTCAACGAGAGCCACAATTGCAAGTCACGCAGTATCAGCTCATTTTGAGTCCAACAGAAAAGATACCGATAGCATACACACCAGTTCAATAAGAGAGATTCATCACCGCCCCGCCATGGGTCCTGAACCGCCCTATGACCTGACCATCATAGTTGACAACGACGTCTCTCTCCCGTCCAGCAATGTTATCATCGACAATAAACGTTGCAGCGTTGAGCTCGCCACCGCTCCAGGTAAAGTCGACGGTAATCCCACCACGCACACGTGCGCCTTTGATCGAACCCGTGTTCCAGTTGGCAGGAAGGGCCGGTAAAAGCGTCACCTGAAGTGGAATGTCGATGCTAGCCACGTCGGGAGCCTGCAACAGACCGTTCTGAAGTAAGATATATAGTGTCAGCCTACAACACTGCCTTGTCAGCGCACAAGCACCAACCAAAACTGCAGCGGGGAATCCAAAGTTGGCATCGATCTGGAAGATGGTGGCGCCAGGGGCAAAAACATCCCACAAGTTCGGGCCCCAATTTCTCTCAATGGTGTACTGACACGAGATAATCAGAGAACTGAAGCGAAAGTATATTGAACACATACGGTGAGCTCTTTGTAATACTCGGTTTCGTTGCCAAGTTGAGCCCAACTGGCGGCTCTCCAGGCCTTCTCCCAGCCTGCATCAGCGTCTGGACCAGTGCCGTTGCCTCTGTGAAGTAAGCTGATTTCAGCAGCTGTGAGAACTTGCTCTTTGGTATAATTTAGGAATGTTCCATTGACGGTTAAACCGCCTTGTAAAGAAGGAGCGTATGATGTGATAGCATAACCCGGGTATAGCTGGAGTTTTTCTGAGTATCGATGATTCATACTAAACGAGCCTCGCGTACTCACGCCTATCAAATGACTCAAGTGACGGTGGGTGTCCGTCGGGGAATCCATGTCAACCTTCCATTCTGAAAACAAACCAACGTTTGGTCAAGTATAGAGAAAGATTGGTTCGAGACAATTGACCTTGTAGCTGACCCCACCACCCAATGCGGAGGCCCATGTCCATTTGAGCACGCTTGGATAGTACAGCTGAACCGCCGGCTTAGAGATAAACATCTGGCAGGTAAAGAAACATACCGTTTAGGAATTCAGTGTCTGTATCACCAGCCGCTGCATAACCTTTCTCGATGGCGTTAAAAAGTTGCCATATTAGCTGTTGGGCATGAGCACACCCTATATCCTCGTCATTCAGCAGCGTACAGTATTTGTCAAATTAGAGTGTACCAAATGTAATTGGAGTCTGCTCAGGAGAGTTGCACGGTGCTGTAACGAGCGTGGAATCGTTGAAGTATAGATCCTCGATGAGCTTTTCCAGGTGGAAGCTTGCAACAGCCTACAGAAGATTCATTACGAAATTAAGAGAATGCAGTAGTCACGATCACCTTGACTAGCGGGTATCCTTGAGATTTCCACCATTGGACGTCGTTGGTATAGTCAAAATGATCCCAAGCGTGGATCATCTAGCATGCATTAGTACACCGCCATAAACACCAGTACCAATAACATACCATCCATGCATTCGATTCTTCGGTAGTTGTAATATATACATGTCAACTCAATTCAAACGCACAAATAACATACCAGGATAATCAGCCCATTGAGCCGAATTGCCACTGAGTTTCATTCCGGTGTGACCAAAAATCTGGGAAATCTGAGGACATCAAAATGATAAACAGAATATACTGGCGCACATTCATCTGTAGCGGCGTCAACGTGCGCCAAATAGTATTCCAGTAAGAAAACTGACCTCGTTGTGAGTTACCCAACCAGAGCTGATGTTATATAGAACCCAAGCGGTGTAAGCTCCACGTGGAGCCCAGGTATTCTGGATCCATCATATTACAATGGTCCTTTTCTCGCGAGTGGCTACATACCTCAAAGTAGTCAAACAGAGGGATGACAACATCCATGTTGGTCATCTCAGCAAACCAATGGTTCATCTGGATATTAATGTTGGAGTCTGAGAACGATGTTCAGCATGCCTACCTGTCAGATATTGATGATTGTACGTACGGTAGTCTGTTTCACAGATTTACCGTCGCAAATGTCATCTACTTCGAGGGTAAGCAATGACCACTCACCTGCCGACCAAGGGTTCGTCCATCCATTAGCCCACTTCCCCTGCAGATTTGCTGGTAGAGTCCCTCTAGCGCTACTTGTCAATAGATACCTGCCATAATTGAACGACAGCCACTCCAGGTATGTATTTCCAACGTTTGTTTGGTATGACGCAACGATCTGGTCAGTAGGCGTGTTAAAGTCTGGTATTTGTCCAAGCGAAAGTGAAAATGGTTCTATGATCGATCGGTAGTCTGCAATATGCTGCGAGAGAACAAAATCGTAGTCTGTAGATTGAAGATTCGCCGAAGCCAATAGTCCGACAAGGTAGCTATGAGGGTCTGGGCCTTGAAAGGAATAATTGGAAACTGCATTTCCTGCTGCCATGTTGTAGTCGGTATCACCGACCCAAGTTATCCAGGCTTCGGAGGTGCCGTTTACTGCGAGCGTGGCATTAGGGATCGGGCCGGGAACCGCATAGCAAGTCGTGGCGCCGCTTGGAGCCACAGCTTGAGCGAGTATCTCGTAAAGCATCCCAGGGTTGGATACATAACCACGGACACTGAGGGTCGAGTTATCGAAGCAAGTGACATTGGGAATCGGAAGTCCACTTTCAGCGCTGACAGAGAATGCGTAGGTAAGCTGTGGTAACGGCTTGGTGGAGTTCACGTATTGCACGCAAGCTTGAAGGGGATGTGAGCAAAACGTCTCTCTTTTCCTTGAGTCAGCACCGCAGGCTTCCAAGAACGATACCCCCATACCGGTTAAAGGTCGCGCCGCCTTGTGACCACGTAGTTCGTGTGATTGCTTCGTCAAGATCCAACCACCTTGCATAATTGGTCACAGGGCCGGAGGTATCCAATGTCGCCAGCAGATTTCCTGCGCCAGCGTATGAACCTGCACATGGCCCCACCAAGAATAGTACATCTGAGCAAGAAAAGGTGGTAAAAATATATTTCTCTGCTTACCATACGCGCCTGCATTAGTCATAATCTCCTCGATATCTTCACAATATTGTTAGTCATGATTGGACCCATGGGTGACAAAGTAGCCGCACTATCAATTGTTCCGGATGAGCTAGAGAAGATAGTTTGTCGAATGTTCTGCATGTCTTGCGCAAGCTGTGCGTGCTGCGAGGGCAGACTGTTTCCACCATTATATGACTACGGGGCACGGTCCACCGTGAGCATTTGTAAATGAAAGGCCAGAGTATACGCACAGGGTCTTGGAAGGGTCCGCCGGACCAGAGAGACTCCAGGTTGAGCTGGGTTGACTCTTGTGAAGTGCCCCCGGGAAGCATCGCTGTGTGTCGTAGATTCTCGCAGACAGCATTAACTGACATGACTAGGACATACCAGCCAAGTAGCCATTTCCAACCGGAAGAAACTCTTGCGACCATATTGTTCCGGGTGCCGAGTACCAAAGGCCATTTCCAGACGACGGGAAGCCAGGTGGGGCAGAAAAAGAGAGGGAGGCACACGTAGTGACAGTAAGAAAGCAGTAGAACCGCCTGAACAACATCTGAATGGAACACGGTAGGAGATCTGAGAGAAAATAGATAGCCGAAAAAAAGTAGGCCCAGAGGCGACCGCACACGAGCTCCACCGGTAAATCCATGGTTTACTTATAGGACTGACGAGAGAGAAGATAGGTGGATACGTTATGCGTCAAGAATCTTGATGAGACGAGAAGTTGGGGTTATATACGCATGCTCTGTGGATGGGATAACCAACTGTAGTGATGGTTGGGACGAGAGCCTGAGCGCTTCGATCAGTATTGTTTAGCGACGCGAGCGATAAAAAAAGACCGACTTGTCTTTTGAAATACATAAAGGGCAGTTGCGGGCAACTCTCAAAGACTTGTTTAAAGTAGGCAAAGTCAGCCGATGGGCTGCCACCGTCTCGTCTTACTTGGGGTGCGTAGCAGCTGGCGAAAGGGCCGAGTTGTCGACATGGGGGTAGTGGCACAGACCGCTCAAACTCCTCCTCAAATTTTATTTATACTCTTCTCATCGCCCTCTCATAGTCTCGACCCAGATCAAAAGTACGTCAGTATCCGTCCCGACGAGTGCGTGAACGACAGCCTGTGTTTCAGTCGTGTCTTCTCCACGGACTACGTAACGAGCAGTCGGAGGAGGATCTAAACGCGACTCTTCCGAGCAACATGCCTCAAGTTTCGTTGCCAATTGGGCCTCGGATTCGGCACTGATGGCACAAGTCCACGGACATGTAACCGGGTATGCACTTCCAACTCTGACAACGGCTCGAGACCGTAATCTTTGTACGGCGCGAGGAAGGATGAGATCTAGATACACGGATGTGACTAGGTACAGGGGGCCACGACTAGCGGAGAGACCGAGGTGTGGAGGGGGCGACGACGATGGGACCCAGCAGGGGAGCGTGGGAATCTTTTCTGACTGCCCAGACCGGGCACTATGGCTGTGCTCGTGCCTTGCCCGGCCGATGCTTCAAACTCCGACTCGGCAGCATCAAGGCTCCAGCTGACGATCATCATCGTACAACACCATGGCTACAAGACCTCTCAACGATGATGAAGTGTTGAGCGAGATGAACAAGATGGTTCGTTAATCAATCAATCCACACGTCGTTCGGTGGTCAGCCACTCAACACGGACGCCATCTAGGTGGCTTTCATCAAGCAAGAGGCCTTGGAGAAGGCTCGCGAGATCAAGGTCAAGGCTGATGAAGAATTCGCCATCGACAAGGTGTGTGCGACATGAGTCGTTGTGTTGTGCTTTGCTTACATCTCCCTCGATAGGCCAAACTTGTCAAGCAAGAACAGCAAGCTATTGATGCGCAATACGAAAAGAAACGCAAAGGTGTCGAGGTGGCACAAAAGATGTACGCGCTACTTTCCCCATTGTCCAGAAACCAAATCAACCAAACAGACGTTCAGCGCGCAGTCTAACCTGACAAACAAATCGCGTTTGAAACTGTTGCATCGCAGGGAGGAGCAGGTTCAGGAGCTGTTTGAGGTAGCACGCTCCCAGATCGTGACCTTTGCCGAGGACGAGGCCCGTTACTCGCAATTCCTTGAAGGGGCCATCGTTCAAGGATTCCTCCAACTCATGGAGTCGAGCGTCACACTAGTTGTGCGCGAGAAAGATATTGACCAGGCACAAAAAGCTGGAGAAGCTGCTTCCGAGACATACAACCAGCTGAGTGGTCGCGAGATCGGTTTTCGTGTCGAAGGAGGACTGAACAACGAGAGGTATGTTTCCGTTTCACGCTAGTATATACTTCGAACGGGTGATATATCAACCACTAGTTCTGGAGGCGTGAAGCTCGTGAACGGCAGTAAACGGATATCAATCGATAACACCTTGGATGAGCGTTTGAGATTGCTGGAAGACAGAGTAAGTAGGTCTCGTATCCTGACATGCTCGACCTCTAATACTCTAATAGATGTTGCCAGAGATCAGGAGAGATCTATTCGGTGTCAACGAGAACAGAAAGTTCTACACTTGACCGTATATAGGTCTTAAACCCGTCGTGAATCGGTTTTAACCATACGAGATACCCAGGCTCATACAAGCTACGGTTCTACAGCACAGCTGCAGTAACATGACTGAGGCTCTGTCCGTCAATTAAACACTGAGATGTTTGAAAGCGCAGTGCTTGGAAGGCAACGACATAATGTCCAACAGATATCAGCAACGTCAAGCAGGATTACTGCCCAAAAGCAAACTGCTCTTTTCTTCAGCGCGCTCTCTCTTACCCTCAGGCTCGTCATCACGCCACTTGGGGAATTTGCTAAAGATGCACCAGGCGTCGCCAATGAGGTCTTTGAGGAGCTTCGTATCCTGCTCTGTGAAGTGCGCATATTCATCAATGTCTATTTGATCCTCTGGTTCAACTTGGATGCCCGGCTCGTAGCAGTAGAAGCGAGATGCCTCTGACTCCCACTTCCAGAAACTCGCTAGCTCCTTCAGTACCTTTCTCCTCCAGTATTTCCAAATCGGTGTTTCGTTGGGTATAATGTAGCCCAAAACTTCATTCGGCTTGGACATGAGCGGATATGGACGGCCATCTCCTAGCATCAAGCAGACGAAGACTGCCATTTGGGTCCTAGTCCCTAGGATCCGTTTGTCCATCCGCACAGAAAGCTCCCGAAAGAGGAGCTCCCGGTGGACACTCTCCCTCTCATGCGATACCACATATAGGTGATACAGCCCCGACGCAACGAAAGAGATAAGGAACACAATTTGGCCAAAGAGGGTGCAAAGCGGTATGAGGAGGAGCTGTACCAAGAACTGCGCCATCAAGAGGAGGGAGCAAACTCCGATTGTGTGGTGCCTCCGATGCGGCAGGATCCCGTTGGAATAATCGAGTTCGAATTCCCCCTTTGTGATGATGTTCACATCTGCTTCTGATCCTTTCAAGACGACTGTACTTCCGTCCGCTAGAAACATCAAGCCATCCCCTGGCGGCGAAGCTGTGGATGGTACCGGGACGCGAATTTTCAGGGCTGCCGTTCCAAGAGCAATGGACGAGCATCCGCTGCTGACGACACCAACCAGAATAAGGGATGCGCAGAGGAAATCTCTACCGATTACACAAAAGGCGCAGGCCAGTATGCTAACCAGCGACGGAACGATCGCCCAGACCGCGAGAAGATCGCGTTTTGGACCTATAGGGATGAATTCCGAGTCAAGTTTTTGTTTGGCAGTGCCGATGCTACCTGTGGACGCCATTGTCAGGCTGCGCGAGATCCTTTCGTGTTGCCGCGGAGGAAGTGTAATGACTGTGACTGCGGCAGAGCTCCCGGTTCTCCTCCCTTCAGAACCATCCTTGTTTATGAGTTGGAGCGCTTTGCTGGGGAAATCTGCGCATTCCTTGGCTACCAAATGGCCCAGATACTTTGTCCGTAATTTAGTCCCGGAAAACGATCCAATGTATTCAGGGCCAGACCTCCCAGCGAGGTTGAAAGTGACTGCAGGGGACTCATTTGGTCCAGGGAAGAGGCTATCCCAAAGTCGAGAGTCGGCCATCTGACCAAATCTCTTTGCGACAGTTATCGCCCCTGGATAGTTGTACCATCCTGCCCACCTCCGACCTGCGTACAAGTGAATTGTCTCGAGTGCGTCGACCGCGTTGTTGCCTCCAAGTAGTCCCACGACGCCAGACAAGTCCAGCTTGTAAGTGGAACGATTGATCGTTTGGATGAAATGGTTGAGGGAAAGCATTGCAATGGGACTGTATGCACGTCTCTAGCGTTCTTCTTTGCGCCGTGGCAGGCATTATATGCCTCTCGGAAACGTTCAGTACGCAGCTTCCTCGTTTTTTTCTTTCACGTCGGAAGGACTCCAACTTGTGAGTGCCTTTGCAGTTCTGCGGAGAACGATCCCGCTGTCCTCCCGGACATCATGCATCACGGAAGAACCCATCGCAGTACCTACTGGTACAGTGTTTCCTGTTGAGAAGGGTGGGGTCAAGCTTCAAGAAAGACAATTCGAAAGGCTGGCAAACGGTCATTCTGATCGACTTTTAATGGCTTGTGCGCGATGAATGCATGTTGTTCCAGACCTGTAGTAGTGGTGGCTGGCCTGGTTGAAATTCAGACTGCGGTACCCTGCGAAATGCAGGCGCACGTTTCCAACGTCCATTACACTTGTTCTGATTCTGCGTTGGTTGTTGACGGACGACAAAGCAACAATTTCCAGTTGTTTACGCCTCAGTTCAGTTCTTTCCTGAGCGTAGGCCGGTCGTTCTGACCTGGAGCGCTTATCGAACCTCTCGCCAACGCACCAGACTCTCTTTTCTATCACTTTTTCTACTATCGATTACCTTTGATCCCTCCTATTCCTTAATACCCAAGGTCACCCTTCCATCCAGCAAATCTTTCATTCACTGCTTCGTCTCGTCATGTCCGCTCCGATACCTTCCTCCCTCGCAGGGCCCAGCGGCCAAAACCCGCACCCTTTGGTCGAAAACAACGAGGAGAAGAACAGCGTGGTCATCAAGGTCGGAATGGTCGGGGATTCGCAGATAGGCAAGACGAGCCTCATGGTCAAGTATGTCGAGGGCAGCTTCGATGAAGATTATATCCAGACGCTGGGTCCGTTCTCCGCTTGCACCCTGTCGTTCTTCACTCATCCACATCGACAGGCGTTAACTTCATGGAGAAGACGATAACCGTGAGGCGGACAACAATTACATTTTCCATCTGGGACCTTGGTGGGCAACGGGAGTTTGTGAACATGCTGCCTCTTGTTTGCAATGACGCCGTTGCCATACTCTTCATGTTCGACCTTTCGCGAAAGTCGACGCTGAACTCGGTGAAGGAGTGGTATCGACAAGCAAGGGGGTTTAACAAGGTGAGTGCTGCCTTTGATTCGTGATGGCATGCGTAGTTGGGGTACGAGGGGCGTGTAGGCAAAAGGGTTGGCGTCTTGTGACGTTTAAAGGATGTCTCGTGTTCAAGAATCTCACACTGTCCTTCCGCAGACCGCAATTCCATTCTTGATTGGGACGAAATTTGACACGTTTGCAACCTTCCCGCGGGATGAGCAGGAAGAGATTACTAAACAGGTCTGTAAATTTTGTCCGTTCCTTTGGGTGTGTCCACCGACATGTTCTCAGGCAAAGCGATTTGCGCGAGCAATGCATGCATCGCTGATCTTCTGTTCGACATCCGCATCGATCAATGTTCAAAAGATCTTCAAGATAGTGCTTGCAAAGGCATTTGACCTAAAATGCGTTATCCCGGAGATCGAAGGTGTTGGAGAGCCGGTGCTTATTTATGTGGATGTGTAACTTTGTGGATAGTGTTTCTTTTGACGATGGGAGGATGTGGGTGTGCTATTTGGACAAACGATTGGGATATTTGCCAAGGTGATGTTGTATCGAGTTCGGGAAATGCCTAATCGCTGAATATGTGATAATCATGTCTCTAGCAAGTAGGCTGAGCGCTGCCCAATGATGGGATTCCTGTGGCATCCCATGATACCACCATCTGGTACACTTTCTGATGAGTCGCTTCTTCTCGACCATGGACGTTCAGATCAGGACTCTTTTCGTCCTGGGCCACTACTCTCTTGTTCCCCATTGTTGCTGTCCATCTTATCATATTAGTCCACAGTATCCACATTGCTCAGTCCGCTCTGTTTTCCTGGATCCCTTTGTTACGTTTCCTTGCTCTTGCATCCCCCTCCTTTGCTCGTCCTCGCAAACATTCCATCCTTATTCCCAATCAAGCCTTTCTACCAACCAACACAGCATATTCCCAAAAACTGACACCCTCCTCTACGCTCGTTTGAAGTTTCATTTCTTCTTGGTGGGGTGTCTTGTACTGTTGTTATGCTTGATACACTCCCAGCCATGTCTTAATGCTTTCATATGGTAATCCCGTCATTTAAACCGTCGAGAGGTGCGAACCATCGGAGCATCCGACTGAACTTCGTAGCGACTCGGATGTACGTTCCCAAAGGAGGCAAGTTTTCACCAGTAAGTCAACCATTCAACCTTTAAAAAGCACGTTTGCTTTGATCCTAGCGATAACGAAACACCGCGGGAGGCGGTGGGACCCGTCTCCGGGTTTATCTCGCCCCAACGCCTCGCTGCGGCATATCGCCTGCTGGGCCGTTGATCTCCGTTCTTCAGGGGTGAATTTGGTATGAAAGTCATCTCTTTGACAGCGCACTAAGCTATCGAAACGGACCCATCTGACGCCTTATCGAGAGCCAACTGCTAGGAGCCGAGGACCACGTTTCAAACGGTCTACCTTGGTGATCCCGCTGCCTGTCCCCGGCCTACAAAAGGACTGCTTGCGTCCAACCTTGTGTGAGATTGCTCAACCCTCCTTCACTTGCTGGCGATGTTTGTAGCGCCGTCCTTCTCAACCTTGATGTTGCTGTCGACCTTAGCGTCGACCTATGTTGCATCCATATTGACTCCAGCAGGTACCTCATACAACAGCACAGAGCGTCGGAATCCCGTTCCGTACGCCCAGGCGGCGTACTTCACGAACTGGTACCGTCCTTTGCGCGACTTCCGACAATGATCTGACATTCTCTTCAATCCAAGGGGCATCTATGGTGCCAACTTTCGTACGTGTCAAACGGTGGCAGTTTTATCGTGACTGATCCGTCACAGAGCCAACGGACGTTGACCCAAGGCAATTGACACATATTCTGTACGCGTTTGCGGACGTGTCACCTGACAACGGACAAGTGTTCCTCACGGACAGCTGGGCTGACGAAGAGGTATGCCTTGACACCTGGGACGCCTGTTTGGCTGATGGTGACTGAAGAAACATTTTCCTGGCGACTCTTGGGAGGACGAGGGAAACAATTTGTATGGCTGTTTGAAACAAGTGACGTGGGTCGTTTGAAAGTCTTGCAGTCACTAACGCCGTGTTCAGCTCTACTTGTTGAAGCTGGCCAATCGGTATGCCTCCTCTGGTTCACCACCTCGATTAAAATTCACTGTGAACATAAAAGGCACCTCAAGGTCCTGTTGTCTGTTGGCGGTTGGACGTACTCCCAGGATAACCATTTTTCATTCCTCGCCGACAATGTTCTCAGGACTAATTTCGTTTCGAGTGCCGTGCAGCTGGTCAAAGATTATGGGTTTGACGGCCTGTAGGTTCTTCGTTTTCTCGTCCTCTTCGACGATTAACAGGAGGGATCCGTGTAGCGATATTGACTTTGAGTACCCCGAAAACGAGGCAGATGGGCAATGTCTTTTGTATCTCATGACATCTTTACGAACTGCCTTTGACGACCTGGCCCATGCAAATGGCGATACCACACCTTATGAACTGATGGTAAATTCTACCCTTTCGTGTCAACCGGCTGGGATCACGACGCCATTTGCCTACTAGGCCGCCGTGTCAGCGGGATCTGAGCATTATGCGTATTATCCAGTCGCGCAGTTGGATCGCGTTCTCACATATTGGAATTTGATGGTATGACGGTTCGTTGCTCTCATTGTGTCGTGGCTGACCTTTTGCTTGCAAGGCATATGATTATGCTGGATCTTGGCTGCCATTTGTAACCGTTTCGCCTCCCGCGCACTTCGTTTCTTAAAAGGTATTAGGCGGACAACCAAGCCAATTTATACGGTGGCTCAGGGACCGGCGTCAGCACAGATGCTGCCATCAGACACTACATTTCCTCTGGGGCGACATCCAGAAAAATTACAATGGGTAGCCTTTTTTTCTTTCTATACGGGAGCTATATGAAACAAGATCGATAGGTATACCCCTTTACGGCCGCGCCTTTGAGAACACAAATGGGATAGGACAGCCTTACAACGGGGTAAACTCGGGCCAACGTGCCAGTCCATATTTCGGTACTAATCCCACACTCCAGATTGGCCCGGGAACGTTGTCACCCGGTATCTATTCGTACAAAGACCTTCCTTTACCAGGTGCGCAGGTGATCGAGGATGACAAGGACGTCGCGAGTTACTCGTATGACCCGCGCAAACGAGAGCTTGTGTCATACGACGATCCGAATATTGTGCGGATCAAGGCGGAATATATCCAGTCAAAGTCATTGGCGGGGTGCATGTTTTGGGAGGTCTGTGTTGCGTGTCTCGTGTGAGACTCGTTTTTGGCTGATCGGCCGACTTGGACGCCTAGCTGTCGACGGACAAGTCTGGCGCCGAGTCGCTTGTTCGAACTGCTGGGGTGGCACTAGGTCAATTGGATCAGACACCGGTGAGCTGGGGTGCACGCTGCGTCTAGCCGATCGGCATCTCACGCATGTCACTCCTTTTTTTTGTCGCAGAACCACGTCTAGTAGGTCCCCCGCGTCAAATGAACTTGTACAAGGTGCTCAACCATGTCTGTTTACAGCTATCCACATAGCAAATGGGACAATATCCGGAACAACATGGGTATTAGGTTGAGTGATTCGCCGAGTCCGACGCCCACGCCCACGTCTACATTCACAACGGCATCGACGAGGACCACGACCACGACCACGATGACATCAACGACATCGACGCACACGCCCACGCCTACGCCTAGCACGTACCCCAATTCCTGTCTGTGCAGTGGGGTCTCGTCTTGGAGCACCACGGTACGCCATCACCTCTCCCTCACCTCGTCCCCAATCTTTTCTGACATGGTGGCAAGGCGGTTTATGTAGGCGGTGACGAGGCGGTGTTTGGTAAGCATTTGTTCTCCCTCAGACTGTGGGACTCATGTACGTCTCTTCTCTTCTTCAGACGGTCATCTTTGGACGGCAAAGTGGTGGACGGAGAGTGATGTCCCCGGCAGCACAGGCAAGTCCCCACATCCTCAGTCACCTCTCTTGGGTTTAATGCATCCTGTCCGTTCGTTAGCAGGTGTATGGAAAGACGAAGGGACGTGTGATGATTGAATATGACGACGGATCGATGGGTGTGACACTGGTATGCATGAAACGTTTTCTTTCTGCCTCTTCGTATGTCAGCGAAACTTGTACATGGGATTGTATCAAGTAGACGCAGAGACTGGTCTCTGTGTCGTGTGTTTTTGCACGACTCCAGCTATTGATAAAGACTACTGCAGTTGAACATGTAGCAACTGGTCATGGTACTGTACATTATTTCAGAGTCTGCCTGGGCTACAACTCCAGTCGTGGGCATTCCAATCTGCAAACCACACGATTACGCATTCTCATCACCGACAACTGCCACACTGGCATCCAGCTTCGTTTCCGAATCGTCCACCTCCGAGTCGGAATTGTCCTCCGAGTTCCAGCCAATGTCTATCTTCCTCAGCTCTTCCGGTCTCCTGATAGGACCAGAGAACCACGGTGCATCCACATACAAGTACGGGGCCAATTGGCGGGCAAGATGCAGAGACTCTTTATCTTGTCTCGCATGGTCTGCCAGAAGGTTGTCTATGGATAGAATCTTCGAGAACCACCAATCGTCCCAAGGATTTACAATCTTCCAAGTCCGGTGAGTGCAGCCATACGCCTGGATACTATATCTCGGGTGTTTTGGCGGGGACTTGCGCGGAATGATCGCTGTGCCGAGGGTGTCGCTCTGGGTAGTGGTTACGGGCTCTGACGTACGCTCGACACCGAGCTCCACAACGAGCGTCACGTACGGCAACCGTTTATCCGATCCGGTCTCGGGAAAGAAACGGATCTTCTGGGCCGCAAAATACGCGTTCTGGCTGCCAGCTCTCACCTGTACGAGGAGTGCGGATATCGATGCCACCTCGATCTTGTCATCTTTATGAACCAGAATGGGAATGGCGACGACGCTGCCTTGGTTTTTGGGACCAATGATCGCCAAAGCCCTCATAAAGGCCATGGCCATGTCTAGTGGGGTTGCAACAAACTCATCTGCTGCCTTGCTAAAATGTGTGAACCGAACAACTGCATTCGAGAATACATCGGAGAGAGTACCAGGAGCCGCGCCCTTGTTGGCAGGTTGGCAGTTCAGCACTGATGCATGAAGATGTTCCGGGAAAAGGGCCTTCAAAAAACCGAGCAAGCTACACCCTCGGCTGAAGTTTAGGCCCCCTTTTTGCTCTTCAGCTACGGCATCCATGTACGCCTTTCTTAGAAGGAGGCGCATGACCAACTCATCCTTGTGGCTGAGGTCAACCGATTTGAAATTCTCCATCAGGACCTTAGTCAAGGCGAAACTTGAAAATGGTTCGCTTGTGTACTCGTGCACTTGACACGATGCGGCCTCTGCAAGGAATGGCTCCGAAGTATATCCAGAGTGGATATATGACTGATCTGCAGGAATGGAAAACGCGGTCCTCATGTGGCTCGCAATCATTTCCGATTGGAAGTCCCGTGCCTGTACTAGCATCGGATCATAGTCGATTGAAATCAGGACATCCAGCAGCACAAGCGCTGCAATGCGATTGGATGGACTACTCGAACGGAAGATACGGTGATCGAAGATGAGTTTCATGCGCGCTAGATTCATTGCTTCAAAGTCGACCCCTTTGGGCAATTCCTCTGTGCTCTCGATGATTGTCCAAAACCTGTGACATCAGGTCAGCAGATAGAAAGCCGAAAGAACTGCATCACAAACAATGGCCTCCCAAATCGCGCCATGATATTGGGGTCCCCGACATCTTCTAATGTATATTTTCCAAGCTGAATAGGAAAGGCGGGGTGGCAGTCAAATGGTGCTTCCGTAATAGGAGCCCGCGGTACAGCTCGGTTTTGCTGCCCGCCCGATGGAGTCACCTGCACGGACGGCGCTAAGGCACCTATAGATGGCAGTGTTGACAGGAATACGGTAAAGACAGCGGCAGATTTGAATGAGCCCAGAACCGACCGCATGGCATCGTAGAGTTTCTGCTCGTCAAGTTCGTGTGCTTCATCAAAGTACAACATGATTTTGACCCCTGTGGACTTGGGGTATGCACAAAGTGTGTCCAGGGTGAACAGCAACGTAGCGAGAGTTTCGCGCAGGCTTGGTGAATTTCCAGGCGAACGTTCTTGGGCCTAGTGTGAGATGAGTACACTAAATGGGACCGAAGCAAGCGACAAGTGACCTGACACGCCACAATCACGCGTTTGTACAGCTGCTTTCGATTGCCATCCTTTGATAGATGGTCCCGCCATCTTCGCGCAAACGCATCTAGCTGTAGACCCTGTTTCCCAAAGAAGACCTTTTTAACTTCCTCGTTGACTTTGGCGAACAAGTTGCTGAAGAATTGCGAGACGTAAGCCTCTTTGTTCTCCATCATGCCCGATGACCGCTTGTGGAAATAGCCCCAAACATCTGCATCTGCTGGCGGCCAAGCCCCCTCTGAAAATCGCGACAGGGGTTAGTACCACCAAAAAGTGGCGCATATATGCGCTACACTCACGCTCTTCGTCGGCGGGATCACGGACATTGAGCGGGATCGTGAACACGAGCTTTGCCATCTCGTCAACCATACGAGATTTGCCATATCCAGAGCTCTGAATGACGGCAGTAGAATTAGCGTAGACATCCGAACGGTCCATATTGTTTATGTTTTGCAACATGATCTTGTGATAGTCCCCAACAAATTCAATGGTCCAAGACCTTCGCGCAGCTTGAGTCCAAGGTCAAATTAGCAATGTAACGGACTACAAAATCACAGATGACCTACCACCTGACAGGAACGGAGAGCGACATGAGATATAGAATAGTGAATGGTGGTGACTCACCGCGGGTTCCAGAAAACCTGTCAGTGCGTAATCGAAGAATTTCTGAGGTGCCGAGTCAGTTGCGCATACAGCAAACGTTGACGAGTGCATACTTAAACACCTCACGGAACGATATCCCTCTCGCGGGCCGCGCAACAGCATATCCTGAATTTCAGGCGTTTCGAGTAGAGTCACACGACACTGTGGGTAACGGTATACCCAGAAAGCGCGATTCCCGAGTTGACCAACAATGGCCTGCAGTAAAAGAGGTCCAGCGGTCTTGATGTTTTCCCGGGTTAGATTGTTGAAGGACAAGAGCTCGGCATCCAGTCTCTTGTGGTCGTCTTCTGTTAGGTGATCCTCGTCCAGCTCGAGGCTTGGGGTGTCGATGATGGTGGCATTGGAGGGGATTCGAAGGATTTCTGAGATACAGGGGTAAAATGCTATGGGCAACCGACGCGGACGAGTACTTACTTAAACACCTCACTGAGCGATAGCCCTCCTCCTGGGCGCGCAACAACATTTCTCGGAGCCCGGGTTCCTCTAGTAGACTTTTGATACGTTCAGGGGTACGATATTCCCTGTTGGCGCGATCCCCAAGTTGTTGCATGATCGCCTGCAACACAAGGGGCCCGACATCATCCATGTTTGCAGCTGAGAAGTCAACATTGGCTTTTATATCGTTATCCAGTTTCTTGTGTTGTTCAGTGGTAAAGTCATCTTCAACCAGCTCGAGACGCGGCGCGTCGACATCCATGGTTGCGTTGGACGAGCAGCTTTCCAACTCCGACTTTAGGGGGCGTATTTACTTAAACGGCAGCCAAGCTGATCGTTGTTCGGAGTATGTATTTTGCGTTGCCGAGGTCGGCCGGTGCTTGGGCGCCAAGTCACGGATCAGACACCGACAAGTCGTGTCAAGGCTGCGTCTAGCTCATTGCCATCTGACGCCTTTTTTTCGTGGAGCTTGTACACGGCACTCGACATCACGGTCACGCTATCCGCGCAGTGAATAGGACAATATTGGAAACAACATGGGTATTAGGTTGAGTGAGTCGCCGATGACGCGACGCACGCACCCACAATATGCACCCTAATTCCTCGCTGTGCCATGCATGGCGTGGCGTCCTGGAGGACTACGGTACGCGTGGAGATCTCAACTGTAAACGCCCTCGTCGTACTTCCTCGTGCTGTCTCGTTCATCAGCATGCGTATGGAAGGACGTGTGCCCAACGAATAAGCATCCCCTCTCGTGTCAATGGAACAAGTTGTCGGACCGTATCGAGTAGACTGCAGATTGCATTATTTGTCGCGTGAAAATACACCGCCGGACACGAATGCTTGACTGGCTCGTCAACGTAGCTTGTTGCTCGACTAGCAAGTGCATGTGGTTGAAACATACTTGAAAACACGGTAGAGGGAACATGTGCTAGGAATGACAAGGGTTTGAGAATAAATAAGTCCGTGCAATGAACAACAGGTTTGGGCTTTGAACACGATCGACTTCTAAAAAAGTAAGCAAGAAAAAGGAAGAGACGGTCTGATCACGTTGGGGGATAAGTGTCATTGAACAAGAACTACCAAGGGAAAAAAATCCCGTTGAGAACGATACCATAGGATACCCTTCCGATGCAAAAAACGAGGTGTACATGAAAAAGAGAACGAACCAAGAGAAACTCCGTCGCGATGGAGTGCGAATCCAAGACAACCACGACCAGCGCGCGTCAAGGATCCGCTTTTGCGTGTGGGGATGACAGATCATCCAATGACATGTCCATAGTTGACACTTTCGCTGAGGTGCTCATTGGCTGGGTTATACGTGAAACCTTTGAATTGGTCTTGGACCGTCTCTGACAAGTGCGAGTCTTCCACCACTGAATCCTGTGCCTCCTCGTTTGTAAAGTCGGGATCAAAGTTGGCCACATCGAGTACGGATTCCTGTGCTGACGTGAGAGACAGGTGGCGAAGCATCCACAGATGGCTTACCACGCTAGGTTTAAACGGGGGTTGAATCTTTTTCTGTAAGAGCCTGTGCGTGATGATTAATTTGGCTCGTCGTGCCATCGACGTCTTGTTACCACACTCACAGGTTCCAGTCGATATATTTAGAAAAAAAGGGGTGTCTCTTGATTTCCTCGCCACCATTGGCGCCGAGACGTCGCGTTGGATCGCGCAGGAGAAGCCCACCCATGACGCTCTTTGCCTCTGCGGATATGTCGGATGGGAAAACGAGTGGGTCCATGAGGATCCGTTGGTACATGGTGTTCACGTTTTCATCATAGAATGGGGGGAGACCGGTCTGGATGGGTTGGCACGTGTTGGGGTGCGGTGGACAAGGATGCTCACCATCATTTCGAATAAAAGTACGCCCAATGTCCACCAATCAACGGTCTTGGTGTAACCTTGGCTTTCCAACAATTCCGGTGCGATGTACTCGGGGGTGCCACAGAATGCTAGCGACTGATAAGGATTAATCTCGGATAAACGCGCAAAGACACCTCACTGTTTGTCTTTTCCGTTTCCGACATGTTCAGCTTACAAAGTCCTGTTGGGGATGTGAGACGGCGACCAAGATAGCTGGGGCTAGAACGTGCCAAAGTCACAAAGGGCTATATGACCTGTATAGTCGAGCAAGATGTTTTCTGGTTTGAGATCGCGATATACGACGTTGAAGCTGTGCAGGTGTTCCAGTGCACACAGCAACTCTGCGGCGTAGAAGCGACTGCGGTCTTCGTCGAACTTGCACGCCCGTTGCAAATGATAAAACAACTCTCCACCGTTGACTGGGGACTGATCGGCACGGAGCGGTATGATCTCGCGAGACGAGACGTACCAAAAGACATGACCAAGTAGAGTTTGTCTGGATTCTGGAATGAAAATTTGAGAGGGACGATAAAGGGGTTATTGACGAGTGCCAAGACTGTTCTCTCTGCCAAGATGTGGGTGATCTCGCCAGGCCGTGAAGCGATGTGTGCCTTGCGTATCGTCTTTAGGGCATAAACACGCATGGTATCCTTTTTTCGAACTTGCATGACTTTTCCAAACGAGCCCTTTCCGATGACCTTGAGAAGTTCGAATGCCTCGATGGTGAGGGGTTCTGCGCGTGTTGGGCGGTAATCAACCTTGAGATGGAACGAGCCACTGCCTGCGGTGGCTTGATACCATTGATCGGAGGCATGCTATAGGGTGATGTGAGAGAGTGGCGTCAAGAAGGGTGATGGGCGTACATGACCATCAAGGGCAGGCGTTATTTGTACGCGCGCCATGAGGAGATCATTTCCCATATCTTCGCGGCTGTGTACCGCAGCAGCGGTGCGCAGGTAAGCGGATACGGAGATGTTTGATGTACGGGACACGTCGCTGCAAGCGGATGTGAGGGGCAAAGAGGAGATAAAGGGAGGGCATACAATGCGGCACGGTAGTTCCATATTGGATTGGCGAGATCGCCGCCCATGGCGTCGACGAGGACCTGATTGTTGTCGAATTCGAGCACGATGTAGGGAAGCCACCAGTGGCGTTTCCGCTGGAAGCTTTCGCGGTTGCTGGCGGGGCGACGCTGTGTGGTGGGGGACGAGTCGAGCGCCTTCTGGATGACTTCTGGGACGTGCACGCCGGGTGCAAGGGAGAGTCCGCGGGCTGTGTGGTGTGAGCAGCGACGCAGACATCTGGCAGACACGCACCGGAGAAGATGCGGATGGTGAGCATTCCGGAGCGGAGGTGGGCATGGTCGCTGGGCTTGGGCGTGGACGGGCGCGACGGTATCGGGGTAGCGGATCGCGAGAGGTCCTTGATATCTTTTGGCTCTGGAACGGATCAGCGACGAGCTGGCACACTCGAGTCCCATCGACGCACTCTTGGCGAGTTTCCAGGACATGATGGCACAAGGAGGAGCATGATAAGATGGGTCCGCTCCTATTTACAGCGATGGGAACCACTTGCCATTTCGGGCACTCAAAACCCACCGCCCTTTGCCCGCCCGACGCTTCGTTCCATGGCTCGCGTCGCCTTGTGGGCTGCAGAGCCCGACCTCGACCAGGACATCGACATCCCGCTCGCCATCCCGTCCTACCCCGCCGCCGACATTTACGATGGCATCCAGCTCGACGACTCGGCACAGGCGCAACAGACCGCCTTTGCACAGATACCAGACGTCGTCAAACGCGTAGGTCGATCCACATCGCACGGCCATCGCTGACCCTTGGCCAGTTCATCGTACACTTTCACCAAGCTGTTCTAGACAACAATCTCTCAGAGATCACCGTCGCATACGAGTCGGGCTGGAATCGCCTCACAGAAAAATTCTACTCCAAGACAGAATGGCCCGAAGCAGAGATCGTCGCACCCCTCGTCAACGACGACCAAATCTTTCTCGTCCTCTACCGCGAACTCTACTATCGCCACGTCTACTCTCGTCTGCAGCCCAACATCGACGATCGCTTCCATTCCTACGAAAACAGCTGCGAACTGTTCAATTACTTGCTCAGTGCGTCATCCCAACCTCGCATTCGCTCAGGGCTCATCTTTGCACAGACTCGGACGGGCCCGTCCCTCTCTCTCTTCCCGCACAGTGGCTCTGGGACATCATCGACGAGTTCATCTACCAGTTCCAGTCCTTTGCCCTCTTTAGATCACGTCCCGCCACAAAGACCGACGACGAGCTCGCGATGCTCGGTTCCGAGGGCGGGGCCCAAGCATGGAGCAGCTATAGCGTCCTCAACGTTCTCTACTCGCTTATCCAAAAGAGCCACGTCAACGAGTGGCTCGAGGCCCTTGCCGAGGGTAAATCCGACCAAGACATCGAGTACGTCCATCCTCTCTGTTTTCATTTGACGACTGACGTGCAAAGTAGGGACGTCGTCGGCGAGTATGGCACTCGGCCATTGTATCGCCAGCTCGGGTACTTTTCACTCATCGGGCTCCTCCGTGTCCATGTCCTTCTCGGAGACTTTACCCTGGCCCTCAAAGTCATGGAGCAAGTCGGTCTAGGCTTGGGCCTCGGTCAAAAAGCACCCTTCACAGCGCCAACTGCCGCGCATGTTAGCACAGCCTACCATGCTGGCGTGTGCTATCTCATGCTCAGAAGAGTATCCGATGCGGCGAGGATTTTTACGGGATGTTTAAATTGGGTCATGCGCGCAAGACAATACCACACTCGCAGCTACCAATATGACCAGGTGCGTGCAGAACCAAGCGCATACACTCGTCATTGACGTGATGCAGATCAACAAAACAGCAGACCGCATGTATGCGCTGCTCGCACTATGCAATACCCTCGCGCCCACTCGGTTGGACGACAACGTGATGAACATCGTGCGAGAGAAGTATGGCGACCAAATGGCACGCATGGCTCGCGGGTGAGTGTCGTTCTGTGATCCCGGGGCCAGTTCAACTCAGGCATGTGCAGGGAGGAAGGACTGGGCACATTTGAAGAAATCTTTCTCTACGCGTGCCCCAAATTCATCACTGCCAACGGACCGCCATACGATGATCCGGCGACGTTGAATCTGTTGCTCAATCCACCCACACCGTCATCACCGACGTCGCCGTCTGGACCCAGCGTCGCCGTGTCGGATCCCACACACCGCCACCTGCGTGCACTCACGGCACATTTCCTCTCGCTTACCCCAGTCCCTGTCTTGCGCAGCTTGCTCAAACTGTATACCTCCCTCGATGCACGGAAACTAGCTGGCTTTCTCGATGCGGGCGTAGACGAGGAGGAAGTGCTAAGCTGGATGATGGTGATGAAGAACGCAGGGCGATGTATCGGCCGAGTCAACATCGCTGCAGGCGCAGACAAGGACGAAGAAAAAGGTGCGGGTACGTCATCCAGCGGCGGAGGCAGTCTGCTCGACGGCGAATGGATATCGATCAACGACCTGAACTTCGTGATCGACGAGGTGCGTTGCGACTGCGTCGTGTGGCACGAGATGCTGATCTTGGAGGGCAGAACATGATTCATATTGCAGAGTCGACGGTCGGGCGACGCTATGCGGGGTGGTTTATCCGGAACTCGGAACACGCGGCACGGGTGTTGGATGGGTTGCGTGCGTCGCCGTTGCCGGGGCCTTTGTCCACGGCTCAAAAGACACAGGGAAAGGAAGGGGAAAACAAAAATGCCAAGGGGGATAGTGCACCGAGAAGTAGCGGTCAAAAGGTGGCATGGGGAGGCGCCAAGGCTGCGTAATGTTCGTTGACCTAGTCTATATGATTTACACGCTCGGCGAAATCTGACAGCTACATAAAACACGCATTACCGACAGCAGCAGCATTGCGGCTTCGTCGCGTACCGTCTCCCCTACTATCTAGCGCCGACTAGCGTGCATTCCTCGAAAATGGTGGCTTTTATGCAACCCTGATGTCCTTGCATGGGCCGCTTGCTTGACGAGTTCGGCCTACTACTGCCTAGAGACGTCGGATGGTGACATACCGTAGACGGCAAGTTCCCAGTGACGATGAGCTCTTCGTCGGCCTTGATTTCGTTAAATGCCGTCCGTGATGAGTGTACTTGAACGAGGTGTACATTAATATGAGTGGTTCAACGGGCCATGGTTCTGCATGTATGTCATGCAAAGAACCCGTCGGGCTGGAAAAAGAAACAAAGGCAACACCACCCTCCGTCCGACATGGCTCTGGCACGCGTTTGCATCGCGCCCCTCTATCCTCACAGAGATGGGTCCTGCCACATTCGTGCAATTGCCAAACAGGTTCCTGAGAGAATAAACGAAACGACATTCTGTACCATTCACGTCTGCAGGCGCCCGCTCGTAGAGATAATCTGCATCTCCTGGTGGCCAAGCCCCTTCTGATGATCGGCTAGCGTGACCAGGAAGCGGGACACATGCATGCCAGACTCGCGCTCCTTGTTAGGATTGCGGATCTTGATTGGGATTGTGAACACGAGCTTGGCGAACTGCCGCACCCAGAGCTCTGAATGAGCATAGCGCAATGAGCATGTCCGTAAGAACGGTTAACATGATCTCGTGGTGGAAGGTACAACTCCAAGCATCTTGTGCAGCTCGATTCTAGAGCCAAATTCGCAAGGTACCAGACCACAACGTCGTATGGACTTGGGCTGACGGCGGAGGGTGAGATGTAGGATGATGATAAATGGTGGCGACTCACATTTCAAGTTAGTGGTCCCATCGAGCTTCACTTCACGGACCCGGTGTCTGAAATACGAGGGTTCACTGTCGCAAGGAACCAACAGACGAGTGCCAACTTAAGCGCGATAGCCTCTGCGTCAACCATTCCCAGGTTCTTTTAACCGATTGATTGCAGTGACCAAGATGGCACAATTCCCGAGATAACCAGCAACAGAAGGTGTTCAGATATCCGATTGAAGGGCAAGAGGTCGGTATCCGAGAGTGTCCATGTAAGCCTCCTTGCAGGTTACCATTTCGTCCAGCCCGGAACAAGTCACTCAGCGCAACGGGTCCCTGGTCTCCAGCTGTGATGTGCGCGTCGATCTCGAGCGTTGATGTTACACGTCTGGGTTGCGGAACGCGTTTTGCATCCACTATCGACCACCTGCTATTCCAACTCCGATTGCCATCCGACTCAAACGACTTGACGATGCCCTCGGAAGCCAAACTCACCGCGCTCACGACGA
Organism: Pulveroboletus aff. annulatus; assembly: GCA_038094595.1. NCBI lineage: Eukaryota > Fungi > Basidiomycota > Agaricomycetes > Boletales > Boletaceae > Pulveroboletus > Pulveroboletus aff. annulatus. The sequence continues at coordinate 38,197 of JBBPTX010000078.1, forward strand.
CGACGCTCTCGCTCCTCCTCGAACGCCAGCGTCTGCGGTCGACCCATCCCACCCTCCACCTCGCACAGATCGTGGCCAACCTCGCGACACTGCGGAGCGGTGTGATTGCACTTCAAGATGAGCATGGAGAGGACGGTGTGACGGGGCTTTGGGGACAGTATGAGCGGTTGCGGGGGATGCTTGGCGAGGAAGAGGCCGTCAAGGCGGGTTTGGAGAGGTGCGTCGTTTGCCATGGGACCTTGTCGTGTTCACATTCCCATAGCATTCCAGTGCCCTCGCCACCCTCACCACCGCTCCCCGACACGCCCGAGCGCAAGCCAAGCCTCGAGCCTGCATCCGTATTCGAGCCCTACTCGGACGAACCGTACGAGCCAGACGACGACGGGATCCTATTACAACAGCGACAGATGATGCAAGGTACCCTCTTTTTCTTTGCCTTGGACGTGTTCTCTGACAACACGACCAGACCAAGACACACATCTCGACCACCTCTCGTCGTCTATCCGTCGACAACATCATATTTCGCTGCAGATCAATGACGAGTTGGAGGTGCATACGGGGTTGCTGGATACGCTGGATGCCGAGCTGGACGGGACGCACGTACGCATGTCGAGTGCACGGAGACACTTGGCACGTGTCTCCCGTGGTGCAAAGGAAAACGGTACGTCGCACCGCGTGGCGCAGTGTGATGCTGACTCGTGCATAGCCTCGACGGTGACCATTGGACTGCTCATTCTCGTGCTCCTCATCCTCATCGTCGTATTCAAAACGTGACGCGGGTTGGTATCTTTTGCGGTATTTATTGCTTGGTTGAGGAATGACCATCCTAATGGAGATCTGAGATTTATACTGACACACGGGCTGTGGATGATATCATAATGTCAACGCTGGTTAGGGGGGACGACTCCCAACATGCCCCAGATGACCCTTCCCACCTGGCTGACGCCATCGCATGTCAGCCCGTCCGGGTAGTGTTTGCCGGGTATACCGCTCGCCCGCCGATGCCCGTCCTCGACGGTGTCTTGACCCAACAACCCGACACGCGCATCGAGCAATTTGGACATGAATGGCCCAGTGTACTCGGGGTGACCCTGGATAGTGAGTACATGGATGGACGTCAAGTCGATCTGTGTGTCGAGACGGGGTGTGGATGCAGGGTCGAACAGGACCATGCCGTGGTTGGGTGTGACGTCGGTCGACCCGAGGATGTGTGCGTTGGCTGGCCACGTCGGGACGTGGTCCCTGTGCATCTGCTGGATATCCTGCGCGAAGATGAGCGTCGGTATACGTGCCAACAAGCAACGCACGAGCTGGTCGACGCCAAAGATGGCTTTGCCGAGTGGGGTGAGCTGGATGGACGTGACGGCGACTTCCCAGCGACTGTTTCGCACACAGGATCCACCGAGTGCTCTGGCGATGATTTGGTGTCCAAAGCAGATGCCTGATGGACGTGGGCGGCGAAACGACAGTCCAAGAGAGCAGCTTACCAAACACTTTCAAGGCGGGTTTCTCGGCGAGGATGCGTTGGACGTATGCGACAAGGGTGTTGATCCACCCGACGTCGTCATGCGCAGATGCACGCGATCCGCTGATCAAGAGACCGTCGTAATACACGTCGTCGGGTGGGTATGCACCGGCGACGACATCGTGCGTGTCGAGGGTGAACGTGGCCCGTGCACTGGTCCGTGCGAGTGCATCGCCCAACAACGCCGTGAATATCTGCCCATAGTCGCCGTGGACAGCCCGGATCGGTGGATGGACCTCGTCACAGCTGAGCAAGGCGAGTCTCATGATATTTCCCACGCCCCTTGCCATGAGCGAAGTCGTGAATGCCCTCGTCGCGTTTGCCGTGATCGTGTTCCTCTTCCGATGGGCGACGTCCAGTACGTGTCTTGTTTTTTTTCGACCTTGTCCTCCTCATCCCGCCCAGGCTCGTCCACGTCGCCCAACGCCAGATCCGCGACCACCGCGCTCGGTTTCAGACCCAAGCACGTCACACAAGACATGGTCTGTACACACGCCCCGATCCAACCCATCGCTCACCCCGTCCCAGGTCGACCAGATACACGCCATGTTCCCCGACATCCCCACGTACGTCTCCCCACACGGCACCAACACCGCCCCGTGCTCACACCTTGGCCAGGGACAACATCCGGTTTGACCTCTTGCGCACCGGCAACGTCGAGCTCACGTCGAACAAGATTCTCGAGCGCGGATACCTCGAACCGGTACGTCCCGACCCGACGCGCGCCGTTCGTCTCACCGCATTGTGCACACAGCCTCCGCCCGCATACTTTACCCTCTACCCCCGCTCCGAACCCGACACCACCCAGCGCAGACCCGCGACGACCCCCAACACGGCCGCGACGACGACTGCACACCAATCATCCCTCATCGCGCGTTACCGCCTCGAAGACAGGCTCGCAGACGACGCCATCCCGGTGGACTCGCTCACGGCGGTGGACGCGGGCGGGAAAGCCAAGTGGGAGGACACGGCCGAGAAACGCGAGGCGAGCTTGCGAGAACGCAAGGCACAGATGGTGTTGGCTGCCAGGCAGTGCGTGTCCTACCTGTCTCTGCTCTCGTCTCGTCTGATGAGGATGGTTTCTAGGCGGTTGCTCTCGCAGCAACAAAAGGCGGGTTAATATCCTCGGGCGTCTCTTTTCATTCGACTACGTCCCAATGTAACGACATCTCTTCTCTGGCACCAATCACCAGAGTCGATACGGATATCCATTATAAACTACAGCAAGCGTTTAAAGCTCAACCTAGCGTGGCGATGAAGCATAAAAGCAAATGACCGGGAAAAATAAAAACAAATTAGTCCCATTGACTGTACGGAGAAAAAAAAGAGTAATAAGTATAAGTTGCACCGGGAAAAAAAGAAAGGACCGCCAAACGAATGTCAAACTACAGTGTGGGGGTATAGAGCGAGAAAACATCCAAGATGTGTTATTGCGTGACGGGCGTGTCGACCAGCGGTGTCGTCCATCCCGGATCCTTGAGCGCGTCCATCTTTTCTTCACGTCCCATCCCCATTCGCCTTCGCACACTGCCGCTCAGGACCCGAATACTCTCCGGCCGCTTTAAAATAGCGTCCGCCAATGCATTGTTGCTGAATATATCCTCCTCTTCTTCCGCTTCCCGGGCGTCTTCCTCACCCGAACCGTCCCAGTCACCCAACGATGACTCGTCCGAGGCGCTCTTGACATCTTCAGCACGCCGTCGCCGTCGGCCCCTCGATGAGGACCCAGATGCAGACGAATCAGGCGTGTGTTGCCTAGGATCCCGATTTGGTACACACAGTCCCATGCCAGACCATAACAGAGGTGACATGCCGCCCGTGTACAGACCAGGCGTGGGCGCCGCAAACCCCGGTGGGTGCGACGTCAGCAGTGCCTGCACATGTGCTGGTGCACTCGCCGAGTTCTGTGCCTGCATCACTGGCGGGAGGGGAAAGAGCCCGTGGTGCTGCAGACGAGGCGATTGCGCGTGCGGCGATGTCGGCGACGACATGTTCGAGGCCACCTGCTGCGCCTGAAACGACGCGACAGCTGCGTACGCTTGAAGCTGCTGCATGAGGTGATGTATCTGGGCTTGGAGCTACAGCGTGTATACATATATAAGTCCAAAGCAACGGGGAATGGACATCCGAGGTCTCACCTCTGTCTCTCGCCTTCTCCAAGCACCTGCATCCTCGTTCCACCGCCAACAAAGCTCGTCGCGTTCTTTGCTCGCCTGCTCGGCCTCGACGCGCAGTTGCTCTTCCCGCAACTGTGCCGCTTCGAGTGCGCCACGCATGGATGCGAGCTGTGTCTGTGTTGCCGAAATGTGTGGTTCTCCGTAGTCAGGGTGCTCGGAATTAGTGGGTGTCGATGGACCAGCGTCCATAGCGTGGCTTCTAGAATAGAACAGATTACGATACCACACAACGAGAGTCAAAAAAAAGCTTGTACGCACGTGGAAGCAACCATAGAGGGACAAGGCACGGGTGTGTGAAGAGACGGAAAGGAGATGGCCACGCTGTCAGCGATGGGCGTTGGTGACGACCTGGCGCTTGCGTCTAATTTCGCCGCGCGCAATCTTGTTCGGGCGCGGACGAGATTGGCACAACTCGTGGACACTGTCTGTGAGACGCATGATTGGGGCATGTCGTGCGGAGATGAAGGCGCATGGTCGATGGCGGAACGGACATTGGCCTGCATGTCCGCGACGGTGATGGAATCAGGTGGATGGTCGAGATCTGCATGAGCACACGCGACGGGCGCATTGTCGTCGGAGATGTCCCCGGTCGACACCGCAGACGTCGAGGTGGTGTCGCGGTTCGGAATCGTGTCCTGTCCGTCATCCGATTCAGCGCCTAGACCCATATCGCGATGAGGCTCTGGCGACGATGAGCGAGAGGTGGACGAGGCCGAATCGTTGGCGGGTACACTGGCGTTGGAGAGGGTGTCTGCAGAGGGAGGGGGGCTGTCGTGGTCGGGCACCTTGATGGCCTTGAGCAAGGCTTTCGACTTCTTTCCGCCTTTGAGCAGATCTCTGAAAGGATCCTTGTTTCTGCGGCGGCGTTCCTTGGCGCGGGTGCCCTTGCGGTCCTTTTGGTCGGACGGGCTGGACGGGGGCGTAGCGAGCGACTGTTGCGGGGTCGGCGGGAGCGATGCGTGCCAGAGGCGGGAAGTGAGTGCGATGGCGGCGACGACGACAAAGACAGCGTTGAGGACGAGCGCGTCGGTGAACCAACGACCGAGTGCGTCGCCGTGCGCGCTGTCGGTCATCACGCCAGTTGGCAAGACCACTTTCAATCTCCGACGGCACTTTATCTTTGTCCGCGTGTCGCAACTGAAACGCCGATTGGCAGATCTACTCGGCAAATATTGTTATATAGCCTAGGATATCTTGCGTTCCTAACCTCTTCGTATCGGTATGAAGAACACGTCATTATCAAGTACATTTGGAGGAAAACGGCGCATGCTCGTTCTACGGTGAGCACCGTAACCACGACTTGCGATAAGTGACGTCATTGAAATCACCAGCTTTGTAGTGGTCCAAATTTACGTGACACACCGAGTATCGCGGGTACGTGGCTGATGAGTCTCCTTGCAATCAGGGTCTCTATTCGCGTCCAAGGTGCGTCAGTCAGTGAGGAATACTGCGTGAACGCGATCTCCATGGATAAGGACAAGTTGCCGACCTGATGGAAAACTCTGTGGGAACGGCTGAAACAGTTCCACTTGACGCACATTCATTTTTGATTTCGGCTCAACCGGCGCCGACTTGACTCGACAGACACTTGCGCAGGCGTTGAAAATCGAGATCTCCATCACGGATGAGTCAGATGAAAGTGCCCGTTGCACTCTGGGATCCCCTAGATGCAGAAATGGGGGTTGCGACGTGTGGAGAGGGTGATCACGAGTACGTTGGTGACTCACTAGCTTCACATGGACGTGCCATTCAATAATATACTCGTGTCCCCACCCTCCAGATGACACACGTGGAAACCTTTCTAAAAAAAACAGTATTTATAACTCATGCGCTGTGGAAAGAAACGCGTGACAGAGGGTACCATCCTCTCATCACGTCAACGGGTTTTTCACGATCACGCTTTTCGAAAGCGTCATCCAATGCATCAACAATACCCGAAGAATTCATTTTCCTAGCATAGCATGATCGTGGCAATGCGAGCGCTTCAAGCCCTTCTTCTGCGCTCCCACTTGGGGTACCAGACAAAAGGCCGTACCGTCGATATACCTTTCCCTTGAAAAGGCCAGAGCAGCATCTCGGTCCCGGCAGATCAGGAAGAGGACACGGTCGCAATACAAGGGGAAGAGTAGGGTTGTTGAATTTAAATCGGGGGTCACCGACTGTGACCAACATACGGAACCGCTGAGTCCTGTTTGTCAAAACGGTACGCTGGACCATGTGCCACTGCGATCATTAACTCATGCCAGTCAAACGAGCGAACTTCCCGGCGGCCGCTTCCATTTCGATTTGGGAGCGGGCACGGATCACCAACGCATTGTTCTCCTGTCGCATCGACGGTGAATTTCCGAACACGGAGATCTTCGCCGTCAGAAGTTCTGCCAAGAATGAAGAAACCCCGCACGAAACCATCCGGAGACGCTTGGATGTATCACCACGCATAGACATGGAACACAAGACATGTGTGTTGATCAACATGGGCAAGAGATTGGCGGGGGGACGGAGGTAATGTGAGGTCGACACATACGAGATCCTGAGCAGCGTGGACGTTATTTGGGATCCAAACCTCAGTTGGGTTGATCACCAAAGAGCGCAGGTTCCTCGGAAATTTGTAGGAAATCTGACTGCGAGTATCGAATATCGCAGTGATACCCGGCTTCTCGACGACCGTGAAGGACACGAACGGCGTATTGTAGCGTCGAACGAAATGGAAGAGCCAGGGAAACGTCCAAACTGATGGGGTCAAATAAATGTCCAAAGTCATCGTCGACCCGGAACTCGAGTAGCTTGCTAGGAATACAAGTGGTCGAGACGGTCACTGAGTCCCGAGTCCATGACCTACAACTTTATGTCCTTGCGCAGCGGAAATACTTTGAGACCTAAGAACGGTGTAAAGTATGGAACTGGTCAAAAAAGAGTGATATATCGTGATGATAGAAATTAAACTGCACCCTTTGCAAATGTTCTTGAGGACCAAGGAAGCGTATGACACATGATCTCCACTGAAAGTGGCATGAGCTGGTGACCACAAGAGCTCTTATGCACTTTAACCGAGTCTGAACTTGAATTGCAGACTAGGAAAATCAAATATTCACTACTAGAGACAACTGCATGATGCGGCAGGTATCGTTCAGACTAAAACGTAATGTTGGACTCTTGTGTATTACCTCGACATTAAGCGTAAAACAAGCCATCGGTAGTCCATCATACCCCACCAATCTGCCTATCACGGCCCTCGGGCAATCGTTGTAGCTGACTCTTGCTTCGAGTCCTCGGGCGGCGCTTCGCGTACCACTCCCAAGCTAGACGGACTATCTCTCCATCGGCATCATACGGTGTTGCGATCTCGCTGTATCCAGGCCGGGCGGTGGGGTGGCGAATATAGACAGCGGAACATGTTTGGAATGAGACCTCGGCATACGCAGGAAGGAAAATGAATGGTGACGCATACGGAGGAAGGTGGAACGGCGTGAGACCATCAGGCGTCGTCAAAGGCGTGGAATGCGCTTTGGAAGGAGGATTGTCCCCACTTTCGTCGCTCTCTGGCTCCTTGGACGGTTTTGGTTCTTGCAAGAACCTGATTTCCGCAGGGTCTATGGAAACCATATCGCCTGGAGCTAGGCGGGTGTTGGCATCCGAGTGCTTATACACGTAAGTATGGTAAATAGGTATGTTAGACCAGGCGCGTACCTTCTTGCCATTGAGCAAGACGTGGCCATGAATCACCAATCTCCGTGCTTCGTACACACTGGACGCAAAGCAGCACCTGAAAATGAACACGTCTATTCGTCGCTCGACCTCTGCCATCATCAAACTTCCAACCGGCGCGAGGCCCTTTTCGTCTTCCTCCCTTTTCCTGCGTTCTGCCCGCTCGAATTGTTCCGTCCGACCGGCGAATTCGTCCAAGACCTGGCTAGCATTTCTTTTTGTCTGTACGCGGGGACGCACGTCTGGCAAGGTCGCAGGAAGATACCATCGCTTGAACGTTTTCTCGGGAATGAAGTCGCCGTGGTAGGCACGCATGAGAGCCTTGGCCGTCCAACGTTGCTGGAAAAGAGTCCGGTTGGTCCTGCTGAATGCCACCTGCTTTTGTGCAACGAAGGCGCGTGCCCAAACACTGTAAAGGTTGTCGAATGACCAGCTCTGGTGTGCGGCTCAGCACTGTATATAGTTGGTAAAATTGGGACGAGCATACCATGCGAGGCAGGCATCTCTTTATGTTGAAAACGTTTTTGTCCCTCATGGTGGACCGCTCCTACCGTCACCAGTCGCGTCGCCGCTGAGCCTACCAAAGTGCGCGTCAAACTCGAGTAAAAGCCTAGTTGCCGAAAAATTCACACGCGCTAGATCTAATTAACAAGAATGTACACTATGACACGGACTTGATACTACTCAACCTCACCACCAGGGGGAGGAGCGATACATTCTCGCTCGATGCATAGTACTGCACGCAGTCTAAATGAAACTATAATAACGGGTTAAGCGATACCAAACACCCCGGAGATAGATTCAATTTACCTTGAACCTAAAGAAAGGCAGTGAGATGGGTACCAACGATGCAGGCACGAAGCACATACCAATGGTTGAAGTTCGACTCAAATTTCTTCAGGAAGTCCCATCGCTTTCCCATCGCTTGATCCCCGTCGCCTGACTCAGCTGTTGATAGCGCTTGTGATGCCGATTTCGTGAATGATGATGAATAAAGAGCAAATGTTGAGCATGTTACGATCATGCGTGAATATGCCTGTGGGTGCGATCGTCTGTCAGCAAGAGTACGAGTGAAGCTAGTTTCGCTCACCCTGAGTAATTTCGCGCTCGTCAGCATACATTCTTTTAAACACGTATCCAAAAAATCGACATGGTCCCTCAGTAACTGGTCCACTGTCGTCACCTTTGCCAGTTTCGCTTCTAGAGAGCGCCAATTAGGTTCCAGCACTTCGAAGGTAACAAAGGCTAATATCTGCTGAACGAATGCGAGCATCCGCGCACGCAGCAACAATACCCGGAGTCTCCATTGCTCAAACTCGGGATGGTTAGGAACGGGTTTACGCCATGTCGGTGTCTTCTGCTCGATCCACATCGAGGTAAGAGACTGTTCAACGTTTTTGAGATGTAAAAGAAAACGGAAAAGTAGCTGATAACGCAGAATAGTCTTGCGCGAGATGACGAGCGACAGGGGAAACTTTACGGTGTAGTCGAGTGCAAGAGCATCGATGGCTATAAAGTGCGTGAGATTGTGAACTGACGACCCTTCTTGACAACTTACCGAGCATCGGCTTTTTCTCGTCCTTCTCTTTATCCCGGTCTTTTCTGGCGTCTTCTTGAACAGCGCCATCGGGGATCCCTTCTCCGTCATCTCCTCCAATGACTCCGCTCACACTGATGACCTTCAACAGCCATTCATACAACCCCGTGCCAGCGATACTGACTTTTACGTCTTCCCGGAAGAGGGCATCTTCACCCGTAAGTGCGAGGTCAAGCAGACTCTGCAGTTTGACGATGCTGGCCGATTTCGCAGGCTTTCTAAGCTCAGTGTGAGCTAGATCTAGCAGGTGTGTAAGGAAAGAAGATTGCGATAAGAAAAAATATCGTTTCAGGGAGCGCAAGCGAGGTATGAGTTGCTGGTCCTGCAGCAGAAGCTGCAGTAAGGTACGGTTGGCATGCGTGTAGGCATCTTCCAGGAACTTGTACAGTCTGAGGAACATTCATCCATGAGAATAGGTGTACAGCGCGGAACCTTACTTTTGATCGTCCATGGGAAGGTGTTGTTCATTCGCCTGATGTTGGCTGGTTTGCAATTCTATACCGCATTCACGAATGACATTTAGGTATTTACCAGCGAGAAGGACCTTGTATTTCCATCCCTCGAGGGATGGAGGAATACATGCACCACCTGGTAGTCTGCCACCCGGAGTCCTTGGCGGTGGGACACCAGCGTGTTGTCGCTTTGACGACGAGGTCGAACCATCACGTAACTGTACACGGTAAGACGCCATAAAGGACAATAAGCAATTCACCAACTGACTTACCGTGTATCGCCTTTCCCAATACTCGTCTGTGTAATCCACCTCCAAAATACCCTTACTGATAAATTTACTCTCCTTGACGCAGAACTCTTCGTATGGATCGTGCAGTCTGCCGGTCGTTATCCAATCACGAAGCATTTGTGCGTACGGGGTCCCGGCCGCGCTCAACAAAGTACCGTATACTTTGCATGCTGTTGGATCCCCAGACATCCCTTGCATTCGTTCGTAGATGACAGTGAGCACCTCTCCGCCTTTGACAGGTACCGCTGCACCTGTCGAGGATTTGGTAATCTCGGAAAGGACAGCTTTCAGCTTTGCACCACCTAGACCGAGTGCTTCGTCTCGTGCTTCTTGCTCTTCATCTACCGAGGAAGAGGAAAGGGAAGACCCTTCGTCCTCATCCGTGTTTGCTAGCTCCAAGACCAACTGGTAGATTAAAGAAAGTGTGTGGACAGTAGGATGGATATAGAACCAGAGCTTCTGTAGGGTAAACTGTGGAGAAGTGTTAAACGCGTGTTCCAGTTGGGATAAAAGGGTCTGGTACTCCTATATAGCGAAGTAACCATCGAGTTTGCTCCTTTGGAAACTGGACGACAAACCTTCAGCATGTCTCGAACGGCGGCACAAAGTGCATGATTAACAAGACCAAAATCCAGATGGCTCCGACTTTCAACAAATGCAGATATCGCCGTATAATATGTACCCAGGGGAAGAACACGCTCAGTCAGATCCCGGAGCGATGGATCTAGAGAAAGCATGCGGTTGTCAGCGTCACAAAAAGACTCCGCTGGGATGAGATGGGAGACATACCCAGTGGTGACGATACTACAAAGCGGATCCCCTGCAAGGGATCGTCATCCTCCAGCGAGTAATCAGAATGATATGTCACATGCGTGCCTTCGATGCCCTGCAGTGTTCGATTCGGTCTTACCAGGGCACGGCAGAGACGTGTCACTCACCATCAGCACATACAGTAGATCCTCCAGAATGATAGCTTCCTGTATGTCAATAGGCAGGTGATCCAGGACATCCTCTCTTTCTTTTCCTTTGCTCTTCTGAGTGGGATTTGTTGTTCCAACGCGGGAATTCAGCGGTGCACGGACAAAAGATGTCTCTGCAATGAATGATGACTCGTTACCTGCAGCTGGTCATGAATGACAATAGCGCTTGAAGACAACGTAGTTGAGACACGCACTTCTTCCATGGTTTTCACGCGAGTTGTGCGCATGAGAATCGATCTCTTCGTCAATATCGTCACTTAGTCGCCTGTTCCTCCTGACAGACGCGATCGTGCCTGTGATCTACCTCCATCAGAATGAGCTACGAGTTAACAACATGGATGGGATACCTTGGTGTATTGCTTAGCGGATAGTGTCAAGTTTTTGCGCGCCGGACGTGTTCTGGGAGTGTACGGGTCCATGTTGATCGAAAAGGCAAATGAACGCGCCGACGCCGTTGACTGAGTTGAGTAACCTTCGATATGTGGCTATGCCACAGAACTTTGTCTCAAGACTCTCATTGACTTCAAATATTGAACAGACTAAGTTGGCCTGAAATCCGTGCCAATGTCGAGTTACAGGTTACAGGTTTCGTCTTCGGGAGGATTAGAGTGCGCCGTGTGTTGAACTTTGACGTGTTCCGGTGGTAAGCATCCTCAAATCACTGTTGGCACGTAATAAAAATCGTCAGGAGCCCAAGCTACTGGGTTTCTGGAAGTAGGTGGTATTCCACTGACTGCCAAATTTGTATTGACGACTTGCTAAACGGCTCGGTTCTTTTATTAATATTCCTCACTGTCTAGCTTCCCATCGAGGATCCCACCTTAACGTAGCTTGTACTTTCAGGGTAAACGCGCTCACTATCTTCGTGTGGCCTAAATGCTTGACATTTGAACAAGTGTCTAGCCCTAATGTTGAGGTGCGAATATATCACTATTTGTCACCAGTCAAGTTACTCTGAGAGCCGTAAGGTGCTACGCTGCTGATAATACGTTTCAAACACAGGATGGGCTCTCAACACAATGACTTTGAAACATGACCATTCTATTTTAGGACCAAGGTGAGGTAGAGATAATCATTCTTGGATACTCAGCTTTTGATTCGAGGAGGCCTGCGTTAGCGGAGACGAGGGCACTACTTCGTGGTACGGTACGACCGTGGTGGAGGACTGCTCAGCTCTGCGAGTGTTCCCACTCTACAAGCCCCTTTATGGTTTTGTTTATCTTGAAGCTTCCGGACCAAGTCTACTACAACCGTGTCAAAATAGAAGCGTATGGAATCGGGTAAAAGCAATCGTCTTGCTCCAGTAAAGTATTCTGAATGAAGGCGCGTCTCATACTAAAAACTACCAGAAAACAGTCCAAGTATCAGCCGCGGGAAGCTACCATCCAAAGACTCTGCGAACATGAAAAGACGAAAAAAAATACGGTTAGCCTGGTCCGAAGGAATATTAGAAAAGACGCACTCCTCATGAAGCTGGATACCACCAACTGCTCTCTTTAAATCAACATTGCAAGTTCTTACCGTGCGAGCTACGTCTTTAGCGAGCGCTACTGGGCTGCAAACACCGACGAATATTCCATGTGCGCCACCTCTACTCATCGTGGACGTAATCACTCCGTTCAACAACTCCTTTATATTTGGACGCCCAGGTGTCAGGGTAATGCCAGGCGGAAGCACGAGTCCCTCGAGAGGGCTGGAAGTATTACGCGTGTAGAATACCCGGACGCGAAGTCTGGTCGGTCCACTGTGAGATACGAGCGTGGCGAAGAGGGGATTGAAATCTCTCAACGCAACTGGGAGTGTAGTCTGAATTATGTACCGCACGAATGTGGACGAAGACGAACCTGGGTTGCGAATACACCAGATGACTTCAATGACTTGAGCCCTGCTTTTGGCACCGGCCAGCACGAGATCTTGAACTCCAGATAAAGCAAACGTCACACCGCTGCCTCCAGCTACGAGCATTACTCCTGAGTAGCTCGATAACGTGGTGTCACCAATGCCACCTATCATTTTCCGACTTAGTTTAGACTACAGGACAACATGATTTGGAGACATACCATATGGTCCCTCTACTATTACATTGACCGTTCTCTCAGGTTCTCGACCTTGCTCACCTATTGCGGGCGTCTGCGCCATTTCGTACAACGTTCCAGTCCATTTTCCAGTCTTTTTACACATCAGAACCAAACCTTCCTTCGTATTTGCTGCGCTGGCTATTGTGAACGGATGTGCCTCAGTCATCCCCCAAATCCCCATAGTGGTGGAAAGGACGCGCAGACGAACATGTTGACCGGCGCGCCAACCTGTGTTTATAGAAGGGATGTCTAGCCGGGTGAATCCCAACTCTGGGATTGTTCGAAGAGTTGCCGTGGCGACACGAGTCTTAATAGCACGAATAATGTGGTCAAGTCCATAGACAATGGATCCCACAGTAACATAAGGAACACAAGCTCGTTGATGGTAACACACCTACAGTGCGATAGCAGTCAGTTGTGCAAGTGGATGCGTGTATGAACTACCCACAGCGAACAACACCGCTACCGACGCCACAACGTGGGTTCCAAAGAAGATGTTGTAGGATTTCATTCGGAAATACCGCAATGATAGGAAACCCAAGAGATCAAAACAGACTAGAGCGAGAACACCCCAAATAACATACGGCTGGTTAATCTTCTCTGAGATGTTGCCCGCTATCGACCATTTGTATACTGTGAAATGCATGTAAGACAAACTTTGCCCAGTGCGCAGTTAGAGTCACAACATACAGTAGCCGATGGCATGGACGTTTGCCCCAATTACTATTAATCGTCCAACGTGACGATGGAAATAATTGAGCTGGACGAAACTTCATTCAAAATGTTCTGTTATCGAATAAATTCTGAAATACGAAACCTTCTCGTATCCAACACCCACAAGCAGTCCAATTATGTTGTTCTTCGTAGCGAAGGCATACACAAAGGGGATTTGAGATGCAATGACCCATCCAATGCGTTTGGGATTAGAAAAAGGATTCGAGGCATAAAATGCAGCATAAAAGATTACGGCAGCATAACCAGCCATCAAGAAGGTCTGCACAATAGTGTAGTTCTCCCAAGTGCGATATTGCATGAAGCTTGCTGCAGGATGTCTAAAAGATAGATGCATAGGAAAGTGCCAGGGTTGTTTCAGAACCGCCTCCCGTTCGACGGTGGGAAGGGAAAATCCAGATGGCTCTTTCCTCCCTTCTGTGCCAGTGGATTTCCGTGCCATTGTTGGAGACCAGTACAATCTAAGTTGTGCGGTGGAGCGTAGGAAGCAACCCTGGAGTACCTCAGAACGATGATTCGCAATGTACAACAATGCGCGGGGAATATTGAACAAGGAAACGGCGAGGAGGATGAGTAGGATGAAAATATCTGAGTGATACACCAAGGTTTCATCAGATGTGGAAGTCAAACCGGAGGCTAGCTCTTCGACATGCATGGTTTCTCTGCACCGTTACGTGCGGAAGTTTGTTATGACAAGGCTAGATGGCGAAGGGTGCTAGGAGGCTCGGAGAGACCGCACGATTAGGGTGCCCTTTAAGAGAATCAAGTCGCCATGTGCTAGTGCCGGCAGTCCCGTCAATTAGGCAAGGGAATCCACATGGCACCAGATGAGATCACCGGAACAAACGGATGTGGTATCGTTTCCGCATAGCCCATCAAGTGGAAAAGTCAAGGGCAACATACAAGGCAAGGTTGACCTGTCCAGCTTCGGGTCAGATAGTAGAGTCGTACAATCCCCGATCACGGTGTTCATCATATCGCCGACCTAGTCTCCCGTATGCGGATCTTTATATGAATATAGTCTCTCCAAGTTGGCAGCGGAACCCCGGAAATTATGGCGTCTGACCTCGCCTCACAACGTCGCTGAAAAAGCTGGTGAGCCTGCTAGTGGGGATCAAGTCAGAGAGTTCCATTGGAAGCGCCGCAACGACCCAGCTGTGTTATAGGGTGGCAGTGATACAAAGAAAGCGCTGGGAGATGTGGGTTTGTCTTTGCCTCTTTGGTCTGCCTGGAGCACCGAGCGACTCGGATGTAAACCGGCCGGTTCCGAGTGATGGTATACACCAAATTGACCCACCGATCGGATATAAGAACTAGCCGTCACTCCCGACGACCCTGTGTTAGCACGGCCGCCTTCCCGAACCCCATGCACGTAAATTGTCAGCGGCCAGTTCCATGGGCAACCCATCCAGGATGGGTAAATATCACTGTTCATTTTTTTCTCCTGATGGCAGAACTTGTTTAGATCTGACACTCGGCATAGGCCAAGGGCTAAGGGGCTGCCAGCTCACCGACCCATTTTCGAACACGCTTTCTCGTCTCCACCCTTGTGAGACCGTGACCGCTATCTGATAAAATCCATCATATCAGGGACGCCATTGTTCCATCAGCTTGGTGTGAGTATGCTGTGGTCTGACACTCACCTGACGTCCGAAGATTGCCGATTTTTTCGGAGTCGCCCTGACAAAACTGTTGTTTGATAACACTCATCGTAGGCAAAAGCCTCAACCTCTTACCGCCATGCACGGCCCGAATGTCGCGCCGTACCGTGAACTACGTGCATTTAGACCGACGTTTCGGTGGTGGCACTAGGACACAATTAGGCTAATGTACACAATGGTCAACGATAAATAGGTGGCAAGACGACAGGGCGACATACTTCTCAGCACCATCAAGTAACAGGATGAGAGGTGTGTTAGTGCGGAGCCCACCATTAACGTAAGTACGACTCGAATACGAAACATAATGAAAAGCTGTGTTGCATTGTTGGGGGCTCGTCGCCAGACACGCATACACTTTGGGTTCTCCGAGTCTGGAAGTTCGAAGTACCAGTCGTGTCGGACTCGGAATGGGTTGTTGAATTCCTCAGGGCAATTATTCGTGTACATTTACTCAACCGGCTGTCCCAGATGGTATGTCCATCATTGCCAGTGTATCCATGTCGTGATGAACTTTTGTACAGGAAATTTTGGTTGAATGACGACACTGGCGAGCAGTAGTATGACTCGGACTCCGCTAGCATTGAAATTCCTGGAGTTTCGACCGTCCTGCGTTACGTGGAACTTCAATCCAGAGGCCCACTTCATGATTCTTGCCCATCCTCGCCGAGGATGATAGGATGGTTTTAGGCACATGCACACGCCTCCTCTACAAACTGCCTCCCTCAACCGTGACGGTGCGTGTTCGTTCATGCTCATGGCGCACATAAATCAAGCATTCAAGGTGCACAAATGTAGTACACTATCACGGAACAGACGCTGTTTTCTGATACACACCTCATCTCTCTTCACCGATCCGAGTTTTGGGGTGTATGTATCTTCACACTCCTTTGTGATGATACACCGTGTGGAAACAGCCTGCCCGTTCTTCGTCTCACCCGTGAATAAGGGGATACCAAGATCGTCCACTCTGACATTGATTCCCGTGGACAGGGGTTGGGCGCATACGTCTTTTCCATTCCTTCGACTGCTTCTCACTCACATGCATTGACCTAACGTTCGCTAAGCATCACCTCACTAGCACTAACAACTGACACTATGCACCACATCAACCTCCCGCACAGCGAGTGCCTAATTCACTGAAGATATGCCTCTTATACACATGTATCTCCCAGATGGGTAAATACGGTGCCTTTTACTCGCGGAATGGAATGTAAAGTTACACGTCGTGAAATTCGCCGTCAATAACCGCAGGCTGGATTATTAGATGTGGGTAGATAGCGCCCGTACCGCGACAGTGGGAATGCACGAATATATAGATCTGATATAGGACCTATAGGACCTGTGCCCCAGATTTTATGGGGTGCATGGGAAGTGGTATTTTCTGCGCTCGGACAATGTGAATCGGATTGTTGTTCTAGGTATCGAGTAGGTCATAGTCAATGCATCTCACGAGCCCTCGGTGTCGCGAGACACAACCCGGCGTACATGGGAGGAAAACAATACGAATAATGAAATTTATTTATTGTGTATTGACACAAAAGAATAAATCACTTTCATATGTTGCTGGGAATCGACAAGAAAATCCGATTGGTTGTCAGTATGAACAATTCTAGTAACTAATGCATGTCCAAGTTACACCTATGCTGTAGATTGGATGTTCGGCACGACACATTGTGTTCTATAAACTCGTTTGAAATTCCGTTATTCGAGACCGCTGAAATGTCCCTCGAAAAGAGTCCGTGACGAATCGTGGAAAGTCGTAAAATAGTCATGAAATACGACATGAAGGTCTTTTTAGTTGGAAGTCCCAGTGCCACCGTAGGTAGGTTGAGGGAGATGGCTGATAAGCGGCGCGACAGCGTCAAGGTAGGGAACTGAATCGGCAGTGTCAGCGACATCCTGTTTTGCCCATCTACTTGCTGCGCGTAATTTTTTCCCGTAAAACTGCAGGATGAGGGCTGTAGGGAACCCAAGGCAACTAATGCAAGCCAGCAATAAGCTGGCATTGCGGATGCCGAAATGAGTGTATAGTGGAACACCAAGACTAGGGAAGATTGTGGAAACGACGTTGCGAACAGCGCAGTTCGCGGCGATCACGGAGGCAGATCGGGTCGGGTAAAGGTCGATGTAGTAGTTGAGCAACGACAATTGGAGAAGGGTCATCCCCATTCCTACAGGGATACCCGACACAACCGGAACAAGCCAGTGGATGTCCGGACGTGCGGAAAGCGCGAACCAGAACATGCCAATAGGGGTGAGGAGAGATGAAAGTGCGATACCCGGAAGGCGCCCTTCTGGAGGAATCTCTCTTTTGCCACCAGACTGGACAAGGATTGCATGCTGGCGGGCTTCGTACTGAGGTTTGAGGATACAGAAGTAGATAAAGACACCAAGAACATTTCCGAGCCAAGGAGCAATAAACACCAAGCCGGCTTGTTGACGAGACATGGAGTAATGCGACTTGTAAACATGGGGGTACGCCTGTACAAAAAAGTTGGGTAAGATAAAGAGGGAATCGTTCCTAGGTTATCTTACTTGCCTCGAGAAGCAGAAACAAGAGACCGTATACGAATGCATGATAGAGTGTGGTCCAAGTGACAATAGGCTCATGTCGAAGCATCGCTGGGTGGAAATAGCAACAAATGAGTACGTCAAATTAATAATATCGAAATGATCTTACTGATTGGTGTCGAAAGCGCCTTCCTCCAGATGCCTGCTGGTTGAGGGATATTTGGGCTCTTAGAAACAACTGATCCTTGTTCTTTGGCAATTCTCCTCCGTATCGCATTGACTTCGGTTTCTGGAAGACAGATCACGATGACCGTGATGATTGCAGCCCACACAGCGATAAAGCCCATCAACCAGCGCCAGTGTACAAGTGTACCAAGTAGGGATGATGGCACAGGACCGATCGTGGGTGCACCCTGAAGGACGACCGTGAACAAAGCCACAAGCGAGTCTCGTTCATCGGGACTGAACATATCCGCAAGAGAACCGCCGTATAAGGCAAAAACGGCTGATCCGACAAAGCCTGCCAAAGCACGACAACTTAACAGTGTGATCATCGTCGGGGAAAATGCAGCAGCCATGGAAAAGACTACATGATCATCAAATCGGTGAGGGCCGAATATCAACTACCAGACAACTTACGAACGAAGCCTACAGATGCACCAATGTAGACGGGTTGGCGGCCATAGAGTTCACTCAAGGGTGCACCGATCAGAGGTCCAAAGATCGAACCCTGACAAATGTCGTAAGGTCAAGCGACGAATCGTAAAAGCTCGACACTTACAAAGTTGAAGAGGCCAACACCAAGCGTAGCAATGAAGTCCGTTGTTTGAAAATGCTCTTGGATCTGTTGCTGCATACCTGACTACCACCGGCGAGTCAGGAACGATTGTGAGTCACGATGAATCTATCTGCGCACGTAAAATGTAAGGGTAACATCACTGAAGGATAAGTTATGAGTTGGCGGCTAAGACAACGAGCGAAAGAGAAACGGACACAGGTGCAATCAAGTTCCATATTACGAGCGCGATCATCCATCGTCGCCACTTGCTCCATTGCCGAGGATCGTGCTCAAAGGTCAATATGCACGATGGGACCTGCGACATGAGTATGGGCAAGGGCTCGAATAGATTGGAACGTTACTGGTCAAACCTTTTATACCTGCGTTCTTCACGTAGGGATACGGAACCGAGCTGACGCGGCTGGAGACGAACAATGGCCCGGAAAATTTTGTGGAGCCGCTTCAGACACATCGCTCACGTACCAGTACGTTCCACGAGGGTAGAAGGAGAAGGATCCTGAGCACGCAAGCAATACTCTCTTTTTCCCATTCGATCGCTTACTGGGCTGCGTAATCGGCAGCGCGGCGGTACCAGAGGGGGATACTCAGTGCACGTTCGCCATATGCCAGCATAGGTACAAGATGCAAAAGAGGTTTGAGAACCCGGAAAATTCTGATGTGCTGCTGACTTGGCAGATCTGGGCCGTCCGGCTATGGAGTGTAGCACTTGACCCGACGCGTATGGATATGTGTGCGGCGCTGGCGCCTAGCCCAATCCGATGGCTTGGGAAGGCATCGCAATGTAGCTTTTTCGGTGGATGGCACTATGACCTATACTACTCGGTACCGGTAGCACGGTGGATTGGCAAACCAACACTGCTAGCACGTGAGTGTTGGTATCGAGCAATACGACTTGGAATGGGCCCGCCTAATCTCACTAGCACTGGCGGCATGAAGGAAATCTTCACATGGCAGTGTCATAGGCCCGAGACAAGATTTCAAAAGGCCACTGGGCAAGCGATCACGATGTAACACGTTGCCTTGCCATCCAGCTCCTTCGGCATCTCACTGATCTCTGTCAACCCGGCTTCAAGTCTGATCTCATTAGATAAAGGGTTCTGATCAACGAGCCTCGAGGGCAGGGTGTCCGACTTCTTGGTTATCGTTGCTGCTGCTGCGCTGCTAGAACGGGGTAGAAATGATGCACAAGGATACCACGACTCGCAGCTGATGCGTGTACACCCGGCGGAAATTCAACCGCACAGCCACTGTAACCTGCCTTGGCCTGCAACGCCGACATCCGCAAAGTTCCTGTTACATATCTATGGATACTGACAATGCTTGACAGACTATGCATCCCTTTCAACGTCGGCCAAGGATCTGACCCAAGGGCGGGATTCACATCTTTTGGAATATCGAGCACGAGGACACGTTCACAACACGTTGCCGCTGCCATTGCGTCGGCCTCATTTCCGATGTGGTCTCGCATTTGTTGTACCTAATCCGTCGGGCACCCCAATTGTGGATGTTTCCATCTTGCTGGTCTTTGTTCTCCGTCTGGTACCTATAATTGTCCTCCCACATCGAGGTAACCACGATTCACAGTCGCTCTTTCAGCTCTTGCCTATAGGTTTCTCTTCCAACGGGCCATCGACCTTGTCTTGGCAGCTTCAATTGCCATTACTCCTTCATCTTCTCCACGTATCATTGAGCGGATTGCATCCGTTCAACTTGGACACCTTACTTGCGTTCTACACTCCTTTGGCAGTACTGTGCGCTCTCCGTTGGACTCGGCTTCGGTCCTGGCATCCACTTCCCGAAAGCATCGAGACTTCTTCACCTCGAAGACTTTTTACACCTCTCTAGAATGGCCGTCGACGCTACTACTCTCGTCTTCCACATCGACATCTTCATCCTCGCTCTCGTTACAGTGTTCGCACTTTCAACGCTTCCACGTGCTCTTGCGCGTTTCTCTTCCGCCGCAGAATGGAGACATGGCCATATCCTTCGCTCAATACGTCTCGGGTCTGGCCGTCTTCGCGGTTTGCGAACCCAGATCTCTATCCCACTGGCCTCGCAGGACTCGCGACCACTAAACGAAAAAGATCTATCGCCGCAAGCGGCGGGCTTCGCCTCTTCCTCCGGGCACGAGCCCCTACGAGACATGGCCACTACTGAAGAGTCACATACGTACTTTTCCCACACTAATCTCCTTCGGCACGCCTCCACTCGGACCTTGGGCACAGTCTCCAAACTTCCTCCACACGTTCGCGCATGGTCTGCGATTATCCCACCGGTGGGAGGCTTTTTACGACAACGGCTTGATGCCGGGTTCAGCGTGGGCCAGGCGCTCATACTGGGCGTGTATGCAGCCGTGCTTGTATACGCGTCTTTCCTGCAAAGCAACCCGTTTAGTGATACAGTGAGGATGGGCATTGTAGCCATGTCGCAAATTCCAATAGTGTATGCCCTGGGGACCAAGAATAATGTGATCGGAATGTGTGTTGGAGTGGGATATGAGAAAGTGAGTTAAAGTTCGCGACCGAACATCTCCCACGTCATTATGCTGATTCTGGTGTGTTTTCGCGCGTAATCCAACCAGCTGAACTATATACATCGCTTTGCGGGGTTGATGCTGGTCTTACTCGCAAACATCCATGGTATCGGTTATAGTGAGCCTTTTTACTTGTATTGAGTGGCCGGTGGGAGGTGACCTGTCTTTAGTTTATAGGTGGACTTTTGATGGCACATTCACAAAGAACTTGGAAATCCCTTCAAACAAAATGGCATTTGTCGCTCTGGTCTCTATAGATGTTTTGTTCTTCTTTTCGACTTCGTTCTGGCGACGGAAAGCGTACAACATATTCTTTGCCGCGCACGTAATCTGTTTCGTCGTGTTTCTTCCCATGGTAAGTTTTGCAGGTCAAGGCATTTCACCAACGCTAAGGATGGGTGGGCGGCTAGGTATACGCGCATGAGAAAATAACATTGCATTATATCCTTGCTGCTGTTGCTGCGTACGGCCTTGATCGCATCCTTCGCCTTCTCAAGACACGCATCTTCAATGCTCGCATACGACCTATCCCCGATCTCTCTCTTACGCGGATCGAGATTCCTGCACTGAACGCTGGGTGGCGGGCAGGTCAACACGTCCGGATATGTGTGTTGTCATCTGGAATGGGCTTGGTGGGCTGGGCGGAAGCTCATCCATTCACTATTGCAAGCGTTTCCAAGACCCCAGAGGGCCTCGTATTGATGTGCAAAAACGCGGGTGGGTGGACGAGAAGGTTGTACGAACTGGCGAAAGTCGCTGGGTATGGATGCGAAGACGGAGAAACGAGTCGGACGGTTACAGTGATGATTGACGGTCCATATGGTATCACTCTTCCTTCCCCGAAGCGTCGGTGCTGAACTAACTTTGGAATCAACAGGTGGTCCAGGGCATACTGTCTTTGCGAGCTTCTCAGCCGCGATGTTTGTCGTCGGAGGCAGCGGGATCACTTTTGCACTTGCTGCAATCCAGGATCTCGTGCAGGTGGGTTACTCACCTGTGTCGTACGATGACGACTTGGTGTTGACGGTGGGGACTAGAGGGATCAAGATGATTCAAGCAGGGTTAAACTCATAGAACTTATTTGGAGCATCCAGGATCCTGGTATTTGATTTCTACTACTCTTTGTGAAACGAAGGTTGACATTGGGATGGATGTTGGGCAGCCGCGCTCAACCCGCTTGTTCCTCTCTTCAGCTCGCTCCTCCAACAAAGCACGCGCACGCCGCTTCGGATTTCCGTGCATTACACCCGCGCAGCGGATGTCCCTCCGTCAAAAGACTTCCTCCCGCCCGGGTTAACACTCACTGCTGGGCGGCCTAGGATCGCGAAGGTACTTGACTCGGTGATTGCACGAGCAGTGTCGTATGGGTCAGGCGTGAAGGCATATATGAACATCACAGGTGTCGTGGTGGGTGTGTGTGGCCCCGTCGGAATCGGAGACGAAGTTTCGCAGGCAGTGTCCGCAGTAGATGCAGGCAGGCGATGGGCAGTTGGAGGGATTGAGGTCCACGAGGAGTAAGTTCTTTGAAAATTTCTTATCTGATGTTGGTGAGCGCAGGGCTGACTGCGGAATCCAGAACATTTGGCTGGTGATTACCACATGTTGAGTGCCGCCCGCCGGTACATATCGCTTGGGATGGACACGGGATGGCTCATGATGCACCTTTTTCATTTAGGTTAGGTGCTATTTATCTATCATGCCCAACGAGGATTTTTGAGAGTTTGGGAAGACATTGGTGTTACGTATCTGTATTGCTTGCATTTCTCTCTCCGTGTACTTCATACCCCCTCACTATACAATTCCACATTCGATAAAACATTTCAAGTTCGATTCCGCAAGTATTTTCGGTCAATAAAGTGGGAGCAAAGGTTGAGCAATATTTCCATGGCGAAGAGGGCGCTCATGATTGGTCGTGGCCAAGACCGTCTGCCGAATCCGAGGAGCAGGAGGCTATGGCGTTATTTTCGCTGCCGGTGTTGCGGAGCTATGTCACGGTTGTATCCCTGACTCTAACTTTTCGAGGTGAGAGAGGGGAAGAATGACGTTGGGCGCTGTGATGCGGGATCTAACTTGATCTATGAAGCTTGTGAAGTTTGGACCATATGTGATCGACGGAGTCACAGCCAGAACTCCGATGTAGGTATGGTACCAAACCTGTCCACTACTAACAATCAGGACCAACGTCAGCACTTCAAGTCACGCTCGAGCTCACGTATGATGTCAACATCATTTGGGTAATTTCTGGGACAGCTGTGCCGGTGCGTCCAAAAATACCGAGTCGTAACTACGACTCGTTCGAACGTGCCACCCCTCAATAGCACACAGAAGGTTTCCTGACGGGCTTTGAAGGCTTGAACGGGCATCAACCAGTTGTTCGGGCCCTTCTCTGTCCGGTGGCCACGCCAAATACCAACAAGTACAGACGGGAACAACATCGCGTATACCTCAAAAGTGAAAACGTGATCACAGCATCATTTGTTCACGTTGGCAGTCGAATCACAAAAATCGCGGTCCTCCGTGACGGGGTAGTGACATTTCCATCATTTCCTTTAATCGTCTGCGGGGTCGGGCCTGCGGAATAAAAGCGCATTTGGCGATTGGTCGCTCCTGAGACGGGCCTATTCAGGAAGTCATAGTGGATCCCTAGGTCCGGGATATAAAAGTTTTCGGTTCCCCATCTGCTCCTCCATTCTGCTCTTATTCTTCGTTCGTACAGGTAGATGTCCACAGTTCCTTCACCCGTGTTGAACGGTGAGCATGACCCCCATCAATGGAGCAAGTTGCGTCGATGGATGATTGCATTCGTCATCTGGAATTCCATCGCACCCGTGTAAGTCCATACCTCTAGTTCGTTCCGGGTGACTCTGTTCTCATACTATTTATTTCTCATAGCGATCTTGCGCTCACGTTCTATGTGGGACAAACTGTATTCTCAGAGGGGTGTATGCTGAATATATTCTAGTCCGGCATTCAGCAACAAATCCAGGATGATTTGCACACAACAGGATCCGTCGCCACGCTTGGGGTGGGCCTTTACAACTTTGCAAGTCGATGGTAACAGCGTGTGTTCCTTCCTGACATGTATCTCAGGGTGCCATCTTTGGGCCACTCATTTCTGGTCCACTGAGCGAACTTTACGGTCGCAGACCGGTCTACGTGACTTGCCTGGTGGGATTCACACGTTAGTTGCCTGCATGACTGTCGCCGCTCGAAGTGTGGCTGACTTCACACAGTATTTTCGTTATGCACAGCACTGTCTCCTTCCATATTCGCCTTGCTCGGGTGCCGTGCGCTTGCGGGTTTGATTGGATCTGGCGTTTTTTCTCTCTATGGCGGCTCACTCTCGGACATGTTCAATCCTCGTGAACGTGCGCCACTCGTAGCACTCTTTACGGTCATGTTACAGGGTGCGCCTACCTTTGGACCCGTGCCAGCATCGTTTCTCGGTTCGTTCGTCCCCTGGCGTTGGTTGATGGGGTTCATCACCGTCTGGGCTGCCCTCATTACGGGTCTTGTTGCACTCCTCCCAGAGACAGAGCCCACCGCAATCAAAAAAAAGCTGGCCAAACAACAAGGCATGTCAGTGGTCCTCACTCGGGATACGTCAAGTATTTGGAAAGAAGCACTCTTCACGCCGATCAGTGAGTATTTTATAATACGAGGCACGGTCGAGGGAAATCGATGTGAACAATCTAGTCATGCTGCGACACGAGCCAATTGTGTCCTGGACCACGCTTTATCACGCGTTCGTGTACGGCCTCTTGTTTCTTCTTCTCGAGGTGCTATTGCATACCATTTTTTCTCGGAAAGTAGCACTCAAAATCGTCACAGGCGTATCCACACGTCTACACGTCTCTTTACGGCATGTCCCGCCAGGAGACTGGACTCATCTTCGTCGCACCCTGGATCGGTAACCTCCTCGGTGTCCTTGTCTACTTTCTGTTCCTCAAACCTCGGTTCCGTGCCCGTCGGAACCAAGTCTTTTCTGAATCATGCGGAAAACGCGAGATTTCCCCTGAAGAACGTCTCCCAGGGGTTCTCATCGCCTCCCTGTTCACCCCCATCGGCATGTTCTGGTTTGCTCTGACTGCACG
The DNA here is from genome assembly GCA_038094595.1 of Pulveroboletus aff. annulatus. NCBI lineage: Eukaryota > Fungi > Basidiomycota > Agaricomycetes > Boletales > Boletaceae > Pulveroboletus > Pulveroboletus aff. annulatus. The sequence continues at coordinate 63,331 of JBBPTX010000078.1, forward strand.
CCAAGATGTGCCCTGTATGCTTTCCATCCTGTCGGGTATCCCCATAGGGGTAGGCATGACGCTCATGCAACTCTCGTTGCTCAACTACTACATCGATCTCTACCCGACCCGTTCGGCGTCAGTCGTCGCAGCAAACTGCGCGGTACGGAACCTCACAGCATCAGTGTTCCCGAGCGTCGCTGTACCGCTGTACAGCACCTTTGGGATTTGGAATGCGAATGTGGCGCTTGCATGTGTGAGCTGTGTGGGCTTCCCTGCGGGAGTGGTCTTGTTGGCGTATGGGAAGCGGCTACGGGCTCGGAGTAAGTGGGCGACACAGGATGGGGTGGGTGTTCCAGAATCTGTGTCCACACCCGTACCCGTACTGGGTGGGGTCGAGGTGACCAAGTGCATCAATCTCAGTACTAGTGTCGGCGACGGTTCTATCGCGCCGTTGCTGGGATCGTACGTCGTGCCGGCTTATGGTGGTGCCACAAGTTCACGCTGATGAACCCCCTTCTACCTTCCTCTGTTGGCGATACGTTCACGACCTTCTACGGGTATCATGACTTGATGACCTTTGTTTATATTTTTATCTCGGTGCTACGTAGGGTTGAAGGTGGTATGGTATGGTATGTAAAAAGAAGGGGGAAATGCAAGCGCTCAAGAAGCTTGTCGCAAATGAATCGAGTTTCATATGCAGCCTGATAATTAGTATATTCCAGAGCGGAAGGTGGGATGATGCCATGTGTCCGCGCAAACCAGTGACCAAATCAATCAACGTGTTCCTTGGCAACCTTTCACAGGACAAAACACCACCTTTTCCTCTCTGCCGTGGATCTGCTCTTTCACAGCCATAACTCACTGGCAGTTTGGATAATGCGTGAACTTGGATAGTGTGTGAGGACGGTACATATATCAATTGGTCTACAAAGTACTGCTTTATACTGCTTTACCAAACAAAGAACGACGTTCTCGCTACTCGCCAGTGGCCACGGTGTCCCGGCCCGGCGTTCAAATTTGGAGGCATTCCGACAACATAAGGCACTCGTGTATTTTAACCACTTTATGCTGATCTGAACCGCATACGGTCCACAGCAGGAGATATGATGAGTACAATCGCTTAGCAAGGAACGCCAGTCACATCTTGGCCAAGAGGCGCTAGCAAATATAGAGCGGAATGGATTTGGAATGACTTACAGCTCTGAGCCTTTAACCCAGGGAGATCTAGGTGGTCTCACCTTCTTGATTAGTTGGTAAATGTCTATTCTCTGCGTACTTTTCCGAGCCACCCTAGTACAAGTATGACACTGTTAGGGGAATCATTTAGAGAGTTTCATCCGGTTCACCTTCTTGGATCACCCGGTCATCGTGCTCTGAATATTGATAAGGCTGTGGCGTCATTCTTCCAGGCTCCAGACCATCATGGTCTGTGGAGCCGACAGTGGCCCAATACTTAGCCGCTGCCGCTGATCGGGTGCCAGTGACGGAATGGCGGCATCCCACGTGGAGAATTCCGGGTGGTAGGAATTTGAATCCCAGCTCGACCTTGATGTTTTCGTTTCAACGTCACAATATTTGCTCTCAAGCTGTTGTCCGCTGCCAGTGATCAAGAGTACTAGTACGAAACTCACCTGTGATTCAATTCTTCCTGGCCAGCCGGAATGACCCGCACCACCAAGTTCATCCGCCAAATTGTTTCCGGGCCGGGGAACTGGTTGGGAATTTGGAATAGAGGGAGGTTTATCTCGGTCGGCGGCGGTGCATACGAGTCTGGAAGAACTGACTGTAACATGAGTGAGCACAAGAACGTTGGAACCTACGTCATTGATCAATCGACCACAATCGAGATCAAGTACTCGTAATCAGATGTGGCCTGATCAGGCAAGTCGGCGCCAAAAAGTACAGTGGAACATGTCGTCGTCTCCTAAATTTGTCAGCGCACCCGCAGATTCGACGTCAAAAATATCCGGAAACTAGGGAATCCGGTGCATCAGCCTATTTTCGCAAACACTTCTGATCAAGTAAGCTCCACCACAAGTCTCGGATGGCTCCGTGCGAGCGTCTGAAAGCAATGACCTCTTGTGAATCGGATCCTTCTTTACACGGCGACCAACATCGACAGGTACAGATATGTCTCAAACGGTCAAACGTCATCACTGCGTCGATTATTCCACTGGATGCCACTTCCGCCGCATCGGCCACGGCCCTTGCACGTCAATGAGGGTCGGTTGCGGGGAATGAAAGCCCATTTGAGTTGGACCCATTCTAGTAGATGAGGGGGTATAAATGTTTTCGGCCCCTTATCTGCTCCTCCATTCTGCTCTAATTCTTCGTTTGGACAGCTAGATGTCTTCACCAGTGGTTCCTTCATTCGTGTTGAACGGTGGGCACGACCCCCGTCAATGGAGCAAGTTGCGTCGATGGATGATTGCATTCGTCATCTGGAATTCCATCGCACCCGTGTAAGTCCATACCTCTGGTTCGTAGCCAGCGATTCTGAGATCTCACACCATCTACTTCTCCGCAGCGATCTTGCTATTACATTTTATGTTAGCGGCCAAATATTTTCTCGCAGATGAATGCATACTGAACATGTGTTAGTCTGGTATCCAGCAGCAAATCCAGGATGATTTCCACACGACAGGATCCGTCGTGACGCTCGGGGTTGACCTTTATAACTTTGCAAGTCGACGGAAACACTCTATGTTCTTTGTCTGACATGTGTCTCAGGGTTGCGCTTTTGGACCACTCATCGCTGGCCCGCTAAGCGAATTATATGGTCGTAGATCGGTCTACGTGACATGCCTTGCAGGATTCACCAGTTAGTCATTGCACTTCTGTCGTCCAAAGTGCGACTAACTTGCCACAGTCCTATCGTTGTGCACAGCACTGTCTCCTTCCATATTCACCCTCCTTGCCTGCCGTGTACTTGCGGCTTTATTTGGGTCTGGTATTTTCTCCCTCTATGGAGGTTCACTCTCGGACATGTTCAATCCTCGTGAACGTGCACCACTCGTAGCACTCTTTACGGTCATGTTACAGGGTGCACCTACCTTTGGACCCGTGCCAGCATCGCTTCTTGGCTCGTTCGTCCCCTGGCGCTGGCTGATGGGGTTCATCACCATCTGGAGTGCTCTTATCGCACTTCTTTTCGTATTTCTTCCAGAGACAGAACCCACCGCGATTAAAAAAAGGCTGGCCAAACACCAAGGCATATTAGTAACCCCCACCCGGGATTCGTCGACTATCTGGAGAGATGCACTCTTCACACCAATCAGTGAGTAGCTTACGACACGAGGGAGTGGACAGAGAAAGTTAATGTAAGCGTCATTTCAGCCATGCTGATATACGAGCCAATCGTGACCTGGACCACACTTTATCATGCGTTCGTCTATGGCCTCTTGTTTATCCTTCTTGAAGTATGCTTTATGCAGCTATTTTTCTTATGCCTCGCTCATGGACATGTCATCATAGGCGTATCCATACGTCTACGCATCACTCTACGGCATATCCCGCCAAGATACCGGTCTCATCTTCCTCGCGCCCTGGATCGGTAATCTCCTCGGCGTTCTTGTCTACTTTCTATTCCTCAAACCACAGCACCGTGTCCGTCGGAACCAAGTCCTTTCTGAATCATGCGGAAAACGCGATATTTCCCCTGAAGAACGTCTCCCAGGGGTTCTCATCGCCTCCCTGTTCACCCCCATCGGCATGTTCTGGTTTGCCCTGACCGCCCATCCAAACATACCTTGTATCCATTCCATCTTGTCTGGGATCCCTGTAGGAATGGGCATGACGCTCATGCAACTCTCGTTGCTCAACTACTACATCGATCTCTACCCGACCCGTTCAGCGTCAGTCGTCGCAGCAAACTGCGCGGTACGGAACCTCACAGCATCAGTGTTCCCGAGCGTCGCTGTACCGCTGTACAGCACCCTTGGGATCTGGAACGCTAGCGTAGCGCTGGCGTGTGTGAGCTGTGTCGGGCTCCCAGCGGGGCTGGTATTGTTGGCGTACGGGAAGTGGCTGCGGGCTCGGAGTAAGTGGGCGACGCAGGATGGAGTAGATATCCTTGAGCCTGCACCCGGACCTTTGCTGAGCGCAGTTGCGGTCCCCAAGCACGTGGGTCCTGAGGTCGGTGCTGTTGCGCCGTTGTTGGGATCGCACGCTGTGCAAGCTTATGGTGGTACGACGAACTCACGTTGATGTGCCTTCTTCGTCTTGTTTTTTGGCGAGACACGACACATTCACGACCTATTGCGATTTTGCGTGTGCTTATGTCTAGGCACTTGGATGGAGTAATAAAAAAGGAGAAAGGCATGCATGTGCACCTTGCTTCTCCAAAAATGACGTACATAGCCGTACATCAGCCCTTGGTCAACCTGACTTCGTTTCAATGATAAGTTCGAAAGCACATTACTGGTGACGAGTGAAGAAGAGTGACGTCATTGTATTCTGGAAGTCGACGGCTGAGCGCTAAGCGATAGGGGCTTTTCCGCGCCGATCACTGCCCATCCCCAGCTACTGTAACAACTGGTTTTATCAAGTATGGCTTGCATCGGGAATCAACTCATGCTGTTCCCGGTGGAGATCATATACCAAGCCCTGTTCTTCCTCAATCCTCAAGACCTCATCCATTTGCAAAGGGTACAGTTTAGTGTGCCAGTTCCCCTATCCGAGTCTCTGACCAATCCTAGGTTTCAAAATTCCTCCATGCTATCATCAATGATTCCGGGCTCTGGAGGTCCATGTACACTCGTGCACGCCTCCCCCGACCCCCCGGCCCATTCTATTGGCAATCAACCAAGTTCCTCCAACGCACTTTGGTTCGGTCGACTGAACTAGCAGACCGTTGGACAACCCAACCTGCCAACATCGTCTCCAAACATTCATCTTCCATTATACAACCTCATGATGACACCTGCGTGTGGGTTTGTGAAAGATGGTTCGTTGTCAGTCGTGCAAGAAGACAGGTAGTATCGCACGATGTGGAAACTGGACTAGAACAGACGCTGTTCGAGTGTGACCCGGACCGCAAATTGACGGTGTGGTCGGCCACGTGCTGCATGTCAGAAACTCGAGGACACTTGCTCTACTTGGGGCTCCAGGACAACAGCGACTCGATGTACGTATCACACACGACAAAACTTCAAGTTTGATCGCCAAAACTGATCCATCCCTAGGAAGTTGCTCGAGTTTCGGGTCGACGATGGTTCAGGGTATTTGTTTGACCGGACCAGTTTCGATCGTCACAGCGAGATCCGTTCACAAGTTATTCATGGTTTCCAACTTGAGAACCACAATACGCCGTTCGTCTCCATTAACAGGGCCATTGGCACACGGGAAGCCAGTGGGTACTCGCAGAAAGACTCCTTAATATCCGATACGCGGAGTAAGAATTTCTACAAGTTTCCAAAGTTGATGCGCGATCCGGTATGTACACTGGTCATGCGCTGTAAACTAAAATGGCTTGATGCTTGAAGCACTGGCAGGATCACTGGTGTGGTTACCACAATAAAGTCCTGCTTACAACAAACCACATCTTGTGGTGTCATACTACCCGACCAACCGGTGGCACATGCGAACTCATACAGGCATTTGTCATTCCGGACGACGAAACACACGAGCTTCGCCTCTCACACGAAATAGCCTTTCCTTGTGACATAGTTCACATTGAACATTCCCGGGTCATCCGAAATTCTGTCGTCGATCACATCACCGGATCAACCCACCTGAAGCTTTTACAGATATGGTCACTCCAAGTTCAAGGCGTTCAAGTTGTATGTCTTGATCTCACAATCCCCCCGCACTCCGCCGAGGTTTTACCCATATCAATCAACACACATGTCGTCTATTATACGGTCATGTTTATGGACATTCACCTACACATCCAAGCGTCTGCGGATGGTTTCGTGCGGGGTTTTTTCATTCTTGACCACTATGTCGGCAACACGGCTCCGAGTCCCCATTTTTCAAAGTTTACCATCGATGCGACTGGGGAGAAATGCATGTGTGTTGTTGGTGATCCGTCCTTGCTCAGGCTACTGGTTGGTGACGCATGGAATTCCATTCGTTGGAAGTTCCACTCATTTGACAGCCACAATACGAGAGGAAGACTGTGCTATGATGAAAGGAAGAGTGGGCTTAGACGGGGATTCATTGACTTTGAATAGGACACAGAACCGTTGAACTCGGAAAATAGACGACCCAGGGGCCGAAGCTCAAGACCACATGCATGGCTGGCGTCTATAACCTGTCCGCCCTGTTAAAAGAAGTGTGCCAGGAAGACAATCAATATCATGTGTACTATCCGTCACTGCGATTATCAGTTTGCGTTGAGATTTTATCTGATCTGGCTTGCTCGTGGTTCGACGCATCCGACTTGAATGTGAACAGCGCGACGACTGTTCAAGTCGTGAGGCTGTTGGATGTGAGAAAAAGAAAATCCTTGAGTAAGGTTGTTGCTACGAGAAGCCGCGGTTGGTCATGGGACACGCACTTGACCGACTCTGGTAGCGTCAAAGACATTGGGCGGGTAAAAGGAATATGCATTGACCTACGAGAGAGAAGGAGGCAACCACTTGGGCATTCGGCGGCCCGGGCGAGAAGAAAATGGGTGATACACATGCGTGTAATGATTCGGGTTATGATTGAGGCTCTGTGTCGGATGTGTATGCATTGTCGCCCATTCACAGGCAGTGTATCGCCACGAGAAACAGCTGTGCTCGTTGCCGAGTACAAGGTCTAGCTGCCAGGCTTTCAAGCCCATTGGGTTTCCTTTGCTTGTTCGACGCGGATTTAAAGTGGTCCTTTTCCGATTTCTGGCGCAGAAGGTGCCTCCAGCTCGCTTCGACCGACTCTGATTGTTGTCAATGTCCATGGACGATCAAGAACGATGGTCTCGTCGATGTAAACTGAGAATATTGATGAAGCGATTCTTCCGGCTCTATTGTTTTGATTCGACTCCCATGCCATCTCGATGTCCGGTGCATGCGACTCCGAGTCGTCGGGGTCGATCGCCTCGTCTAGGTTACAACACCCGTCTTCAGGTCAACGACCTTGCAGCTGGTGCAGGCAGCGACGCGACATTGCCTTTGAATCAGTCCTGAGCCAAGCTAGCTTGTACTACCGCGATGTCGACGGTCGATTCGAGACGCGGGTGTGATGCATGTGATGGGTGTTCTCCTCGTGAACGAGAAGCCGTTCCATTGCCTACCAAAACACAAGTACATGGGCGCGAGTCCGTTAGGTTCACTGAAGTAGAGGCTTCTGCTTCAACTTCCGGCATGAAGGTCGTGCCACTGGCAGTTTGCATCTGACATATGCCTTGTTCGTCGATGGCGCAAACAATCACGTCATCGATGTAGCCAACTTGTGTCCTGATTACTCGTATGCCATCTCCACAACTGACTCGGAAGGGCCACTGTCGTGCGGGATTCGGTGGCCACACGATTGAGACACCAATGTCTTCCAGTTCGTCAACATGCAATCACTGGCAGCGCTGCCGACCCACACTCTGCCCATCAAAGCACCTGCGTTGGACCATGCGACGCGTGTTCAACCACCTTGCAAAAAAAAAAAAAAGGTTTACGCCCTCTTGGAAACACAAGTCCATGACCAACAACAGTGCAGAATGCGGTCCTTCAACGCGCCCCTTTTCTTGCAGCCTGGCGCGCCGGCATTTCGAATGACCCGTGTCTCGCCCTTGGCAAAATGCGCGCATGCACACTCGTCGCGCCCATGACGAATGGTGTCATAACAGCCTGGTACTATCGATGCGGGGGCCTTACTCAGCGGAACACTGCCGTGTCCGATCCGACGTCGCCCATCGGACTTACAGACTGGCACTGTTCCGGACTATTCGGGTCGGTCGTCACGTTTTGACGCACGTTCGATCACATCGCGACCGAAGACGTCGAACCGGCAGACCGATCGCGACGAGAAACATGACGTGCGAGACGGTGCGTAGCCAAGAGATTCGTTCTGATATCTCGGTCGCTACGTATGTGACGCGTTGGATCATCGCGCGCGCAAGTGCCGCTCACATGGATGTAATCACCATTCGTGGCAAACGTTTCTAAGAGCGCAGCTTCTACTCTAGACGGCGCATATCAAAACCTATAAAAATTTAACCGTGTCTATCCACCATCTATGTCTAAATACGTATTAAATGACTCGTTCCATCGATAGGGACAGGCATATGTACAATAGTCCATGATATCCGTACAGTGCATAGCGATGTGGTGGCGATACGAGGCAAAAAAAATGCCGTGCTCAGTCGCGACTCACGTCCCTGCGATGCACATGGCGTTAGCGTGTCGTCAACAAAAAGTGGCAAGGGGGGGAGGTCGGTCATCATCAGCCCCCGTGATTGCCTAGAAGCAAACACCGCCAGGCCGTCATCGCATACAGGATGGACCACCACAAGGGACTGAATCCTGGGATTTATTGCAGTACTCACCGGCCAAAAAACTTGACGCGCAGCCAATCGCCAGCGACGAGGGCGCGATTCCGTAGCGAGAAGAGCGTGCTGAGATAGGCGCTTCTCCAGAACAAGAATGTAGCGACACCACCGCTGGCCCACTAAAAACGACATTCATACGAGCTGATCGACAGGAAAGAATGACGCACCTCGCGGCCAAATATGGGTAGATCAGCAATGGCCTTGTCAGAGCCAATGTAACTGGGACACCGTCAGTCATGAAAGAGGACGTGTGATCCAAGCTCACGCCAAAGAGCCTTGATGGCTGTAATGGAATGGGTTCAAACGTATCCTGTCGATCTTCTTGTTAAGCGAGCTGACACGTTTCGATGCCTCGTCGTCGTCCTTTGCAGTCGAGAGTGCCGTGATCTGATCTTCGAGGGCATCGCGTTTGGCAATCAACTTGAACATGCGCGCGAGATAGGCACCCTGTTGAGACGCGACTTGGGCCGTCGGGGCATACGAGGTGGAGGTGCAGTCACCGAGGGCAAAGATGGAAGGCGCACCCATCATTCGAAGGTGGTCTGTGATGGGTGAGGACGACGACCGGAAAGAGAGCCAAGAGTGACGCACTGTCGACGGAAATGCCTCTCTTGTTGGTCTGGTCATTTGGCAACTTGGCCATGAGGTTCCGTGTGACGGGTCGACTGGTGTTTCCAGCTGCCCATACGACGAGGCCACAGTCGACTTGTTCTTCTGGGGCGTCTTTTGGTTTGAGGGTGACAGAGTTGGGGCTGACACCTTTGACCTGGTAGACGTCAAGGATGCGTTGCGAGACAGGCAGAGCACACACCATTGTGCCAGTCATGATGTTGATCTTGCTCTCCTTGAACGTTTTCTCGGTGTATTTGATGAGTTCTTTGCTGAACATGGGAAGAACGCTGGGGAGTGCTTCGACGAGTGTGAGGCGCATATAGGGATGAAGTTCTGGGTACCACGACTTGAGGTCTTCCTGTTGCTGGATGAGGAAGGATATCACCGGGATGGGAAAAGACACACCTCGAGGAAGTCGTGTAGTTCACCGGCGACCTCTATACCTGTCGGACCGCCTCCTACGACGACCTATGGGAAGTATGAGGTGAGAGGATGGAATAGGAATGAATGTACCATGTGGAGCAAGCGACGTTTTTCCTCCTCGCTGGTACCGGGGAATGCGGCTGTTTCTACACAGTCCAAGAAGCGTCTTTGCATCTGCAACCGTGTCAGCGAGATGAGTCAGGAAGAGGGATGACACACCTGTTCTGCGTCAGAGATCTCCTTCATGAAGCAGGCGTTTTCCTTTACGCCAGGAATGCCAAATGTCTGTGTTTCCGCGCCGACTGCATATACGAGATAGTCATAGTGAACAGTGCTAGTTGGTTCGAGTGGACGGAGAGGGGACGCGTCTGTAAACGTGACCGTCTTGTTGATGGGCTGAAAAGAGATGAGAACGAGGGGCAGAACAGAAAAAGAGACGTACATCGACGTCGGTTGCCTCTGCCTCGATGACAGAGACTTGTCTGGCCTTGTGTCGTGTGATAAACCGCGTGGCTGCAAGAGATGAGGGAGCGTCGTGAGGGAGGAGAGGACATACGCTGCAGAATGGAACGCGGGCCGAGCGTGCCGACTGCAACCGAGGGAAGGAGAGGCGTAAAGAGGAAAAAGTTTTTCGGGCTGATGACGATCTGGAAAAGCGTGAAAAGGAGGGACAAGACAAGAAACGTCACGGACGGTGTTGTAGTCGTGCGTGTCGAGATTCTTGAGCAGACTTGTTGCCGCCCATCCACTGCCGAGGACGACGATGGTCTTTTTTGCGGGATCAAACGGGAGCTGTGGGCCGGGATGGCGTTCTCTGTGGGAGACATAGTAGAGCGTGCCGGTCGCTGAAAATAAATGAGCGTGGGTGGGAAGGCGTGTGGACAAGACGGACCAGCGACGACCGAGACGAGCGTGACACGACCGACCGTCTTGAAGACGCCCCTCGTCGACGCAGCGAATCGAACCATGCCCGTGTGGGTCGCGCGCGCGTCGCTTATAAGTACCCGGGGTCGGTGAACCCGAGATGCCGGCCCGGATACAAATACGCCCGCGATCGACTATCACACGCAACCCAATGCCCCCCTTCACGATCCCCGTCCTCGGCAAGGAATCCATCCACTGCGGATTCCGTCTCCACCACCACATCGCACGCACCGTCCTCGGCTCGCTGCCAGCCAATGCGTACATCCTCGTCACCGACACCCACATCGCACCCCTCTACCTCGACCCATTCAAGGACATCTTTGCCGCACACATTCGCGACGCATATCCCGATCCACAGACCGCACCCCGCTTCATCGCCCATGTCATCCCGCCAGGCGAGACAACCAAGTCGCGCGAGGGCAAGGCTGCCATAGAAGACGCTCTCCTCGCCCAAAAGTGCACCCGCAACTCGGTCCTCATCGCCCTCGGAGGCGGTGTCATTGGCGATCTCGTCGGATTCGTCGCGGCCACATTGTGCGTGTCTCGTCTCGTCTCTGGCGTGTCTGACCCGCCTCAGCATGCGTGGCGTGCCCGTCGTACAAGTACCCACGTCCCTGCTCGCCATGGTCGACTCGGCCATCGGCGGAAAGACTGCCATCGACACCCCCCTCGGAAAGAACCTCATCGGCGCCTTCTGGCAGCCAGAATTCATATTCATCGACGTCGCCTTTCTTGCTTCCCTTCCAAAACGCGAATTCGCAAACGGTCTTGCAGAGATCATCAAGGTTCGTCTCGTCCACCCCATCTCCGCACCATCATCTCATCGCCCCACAGACAGCCGCCATTTGGGATCAAGACGCGTTTGCTCTCCTCGAATCATCCTCGGCAACCCTTTTCGACTCTCTGGCCTCTATCCACACCCAATCGCTCGACGATCTCTCTTCGCATCCCCTCCTCAAACTCATCATCTCCTCCGCAAACACCAAGGCAACAATCGTCTCTCACGATCCAAAGGAAGCAAACCTCCGCAACCTCGTCAACTTTGGCCACACGATCGGTCATGCCATCGAGGCTTTCCTCACTCCCTATCTCCTCCATGGCGAATGCGTCGCTATCGGCATGGTCCTCGAGGCAGAGATCGCCCGTGGTCGCGGAAGAGAGACCGGTCTCGGTCAGGTCGGCGTAGGAAGACTCCGTCGCTGCATTGAGTCGTATGGCCTCCCAACTTCCCTCTCTCATCCCCTCGTCCTCCGCGCACAAGCCGAGGCACGCGCCGCGTCCGCCCCACCAATGACAATCGATGGCTTGCTCGATCGCATGGCCATCGACAAGAAGAATTCGTCAAAGCTAAAGAAGATCGTCCTCTTGTCTCGCATCGGAAAGACGCACGAACTTAGAGCAACCGGTATACCCGACGACGAAATCAAAAAGGTCCTCGCAGACGCAGTCACCGTCGTCAGTGGTATCCCTAGCGGATATCTGAAACCATCCCTCCCGAGCCCATTGCGGGAGCTACCGGGCGCAGCAGAATTGGGTCCGTTGCCACCTCAACTCGTCCCTTCCCCATTTACTGTCGCTCCTCCACCACTGGCCAATAGTGAGAATGTGGGCGTGCCGCACATCACCCTTACCACGCCCGGCTCAAAGTCTCTCTCCAATCGCGCTCTTGTTCTCGCTGCACTTTCAAACGGCACAATCAAACTGAAGAATCTACTCCATTCAGATGACACCCAGGTCATGATGGCCGCTCTACAGGCTTTAAAGGTCCGTAACCACATTTCTCGCCTCCCATGTACCCATCCCCTGTTAGGCAGCCACGTTCGAGTGGACTGACAATGGTGAAACGTTGATCGTTACGGGTTCGGGTGGAAAACTATCTCTTCCTCCACCCGGGACAGAGCTCTACCTTGGCAATGCCGGCACCGCCGCACGCTTCCTAACCACCGTCTGTACCCTCGTGTCGCCTTCTGCCAATACGTCAGATCGCACCATCATTACGGGCAATGCTCGCATGAAACAGCGTCCGATTGCGCCACTCGTCGAAGCCCTCTTAAAAGCATCCGCGGATATCAACTACCTCGGCACATCCGGCTGCTTGCCCCTGTCCATCGCCCCCACTGGTCTCCCAGGTGGCACACTCTCCCTCGATGCCTCCATATCCTCCCAGTACGTGTCTTCCATCCTCCTCTGCGCTCCCTATGCCCAGCAGGACACTACCCTCATCCTTACCGGCAAAGCCGTCATCTCGCAACTCTACATCGACATGACCATTGCCCTCATGCGCGACTTTGGCATCGACGTTACCCGCGAGCGCGACCCCGAGACAGGTGCACCGCTCAACGTGTACAAGATCCCGCGCGGCGTGTACAAGGTCCCTGAATCAGGTGTTTTCACGATCGAGTCGGACGCGTCGAGTGCCACATACCCTCTTGCTGTCGCCGCGATTACCGGTACATCCTGCACACTCGCGTCGATTGGTTCTTCGTCTCTCCAAGGGGACGCACGTTTTGCGAAAGAGGTACTCGAACCAATGGGATGCACCGTCGTTCAGACTGCTACCGAGACGACTGTGACTGGACCACCGATCGGGGCGCTCAAGGCCATGGGTGAGGTGGACATGGAACCGATGACGGACGCGTTTTTGACCGCTGCTGTCGTTGGGGCTGTCGCGACGGACGGTGGACTCGGCGGGGCAGGCGCCGTGGGCAAGAATGTGCTGCGCATTCGCGGGATTGCGAACCAGCGTGTCAAGGAGTGCAACCGCATCAAGGCCATGCGGGATCAGTTGGGTGCGTGGCGTGTGTCGAATGAGAACTGTCGACTCACGTTCACGTAGCCAAGTTTGGGGTGGAGACGGACGAGTTTGAAGACGGCATCGTCATTTATGGGCAGTCGCTTTCGAGTCTCAAGAATGGGGCTTCAATTCACTGTTATGACGATCATCGTGTTGCCATGGCCTTTTCGGTGCTCGCTACGGCTGTACCTGGCACCATCCTCGAGGAAAAACGGTGCGTCGAGAAGACATGGCCCAATTGGTGGGACGACTTGGAGAACAAGGTGCGGCGCGCATGTCGTGATCATTGTATCCCCTAACGCATCATACAGATCGGTATACAAGTCAAAGGTGTTGACCTACCCCTCGCGCACCCGTTGCCCCGGACAACTCCTGCGCCAGTAAAACCATTCTCGCCATCAACAACACCATCCATCCTGCTCATCGGCATGCGCGGTTCGGGCAAGTCGCATATTGGCGTGCTAGCATCGCGTGCGCTCGTGATTCCTCTCCTCGACTTTGATGCCCACTTTGCAACGGTGCATCCACCCTCTGTACGGGATTATGTTCATACGCATGGATGGCCCGCGTTTCGCGCTGTCGAGACGGAGCTGCTGCAATCTCTCTTATCCACACACGGCAAGGGATGGGTCATTAGTCTTGGCGGGGGCATCGTTGAGACGCCTGAAGCCCGTCAAGCCCTCGTCGACTTTTCGACTAAACAGGGAGGCAAGGTGGTTTGGGTGCAGCGCGAGCTGTCCGTAATCGAATCCTACCTCAACCAAGAAGGCGAGCGTCCTGCCTATGGCGAGGAGATCCGAGACGTGTTCGCACGTCGTGAACCGTGGTTTGCGCAGTGTGCCGGATACGAATTTGATAATTTCGACGCGCTCGTGGGAGGCTTGGAGGGCGAGGCGGAGAGATTCTTTGGGCATGTGTCTGGATTGAAGCCCAACTTGGCGCCAAACGTGGCCAAGGCGGCGGAGGGCGTCCGATCGTACTTTTTGGCGCTAACATACCCTGACGTCGTGCCGGCGCTGGGGGATATTCCAGAACTCAGCACGGGCGTGGATGCCCTCGAGCTACGTGTTGACCTTCTCCGCGAGACGGGCTCTACAAACCCCATTCCATCCCATGCATATGTCTCCCACCAGGTTGCTGCGCTTCGACGTACCACGCCTCTCCCAATCGTGTTCACCGTCCGTACAATCGCTCAGGGCGGCGCATTCCCAGATGACGCGAAAAAGGAAGCTGCCGACTTGCTCAAACTTGCGCTGCGCCTCGGATGTGAATACGTCGATGTCGAGACAACACTTCCGCCGCATTTCATCAAGGACATTGTCAACAAGAAGGGCAGCTCCCAGATTATTGCCTCCTTCCACGACTGGACGGGTGGCATTGCATGGGACGCACCGACCATGTCATCAACGTACGGCGTCGCATCGCAATACGGCGATATCGTCAAGCTCATCTCGAAAGCGACCACGTTGGCGAGCAATTTCGCTCTCCAGGCCTTTGTCGCCAAGCACACCTCCAAACCGCTCATCGCGATCAACATGGGCGTGCAAGGACAGCTTTCGCGCGTTCTCAACACGTGCTTTACCCCCGTGACGCATCCGCTGCTCCCGAGCAAAGCTGCGCCGGGTCAATTGTCGTTTGTCGAGATCCAGCGCGCGCTCCATCTCTGTGGTCTCCTTCCTGCACAAAAATTCTACCTCTTTGGCACGCCGATCGGACATTCCATGTCTCCGACGCTGCACAATACCGCTTTTGAGACGCTCGGGCTGCCCCATACGTACAGCTTGTTTGAGACGTCGGCAGTGAACGAAGATATCGAGAGGGTTGTGACGGAGGACGGGTTCGGCGGCGCGAGCGTGACGATTCCGTTCAAGTTGGATGTGATGCGGTTGTTGGACGGACTGTCGGACGCGGCCGAGGCCATCGGGGCTGTCAACACGATCGTACCGCGGGACGGAGGGTTGTATGGCGAGAACACGGACTACTTGGGTATCGTGGCGGCCGTGAAGGGTCGTGTGTCGGGCGAGGTGGAGGCGGCGCTAGTCATTGGCGCGGGCGGGACAGCGCGTGCGGCGGTGTACGCTCTCAAGACGCTAGGCGTGCGCGACGTCTACGTGTTCAACCGCACAAAGGCCAAAGCCGAGGCGATCGCGGAGGCGTTTGACAGCGATGGACAAGGCGAGACGCGTGTGCGCGCGGTGGACGCGTTGGGCGGGTGGCCCGTACCCCCACGCGTCATCGTGTCGACTGTCCCCGCCGACGCCACAGCCCTCTCTTCCTCGACGAATGCCATCCAATTACCGGGCACGTTGTTTGGCACACCTACGGGCGTCGTGATCGACATGGCGTACAAACCCGCGGAGACGCCCTTGTTGCAGCTCGCGGCACGCGTCGCAGGAGGGTGGGCAAGGGTGAGGGGCGTCGAGGTGTTGCTCGAGCAGGGGTATGTACAGTCTGAAATGTGGACCGGGAGACGGTGTCCAAAGGGAGTCGTGCGGGAGAAGGTGTCGACGCGGTATGACGAGGCGGTATAGATTAGATCTAAGTTGACCATTCAACTTGTGCGCGAATTCCCGTGCGAGCACGTGTAACACGGGTGGCTTGTCCGTCCGGACTGCTCCTTGGAAAATTCAACGATACCGTGACTTTTTGGCCGACGTTGTCCTTGGCCTCTCCGCTCAATATGAAAGCCATGTGGCTACGTGGGGCACGTGTAACACGGGTGGCTGTCTGGGCTGTTCGGAAAACTCAATACTGGTTCCAGACCTGGACTCTTTTGGTACTTAGACTTGTTCGATCACAACCGCCGCATGCAATCTATCCAAGATTTACTTGCAAGTTGACCCAAATTTTGACTCTCTAATTCCGCCGTGTCACTGGCACTTCAATCTCCTGAACTTGATGGTATATAATGGGCACGACCATAGGACCAGGCTCTCAGCACCTCCGCATCCAATATTTGCAGTAAACGATCATGCGACCATCTGTCTTTGCCATCCTGCTGTCGGCAACCCACGCTAGGGCCAGCCATTATAGAGACATCCCGCATAAGATCAAGGAGAGCATCCTTGGCCCTCCTCCCGGCTGGATCATCAATGGCCCTGCACCTTCGGACTGTCTCTTACAACTCAAGATAGCCCTTTTCCAACCACACTTTCCCATCCTCGAAAAGCATCTATGGGAGGTCAGCGATCCAGATCACGAGCGCTATGGCGCCTACTTATCCAAGGAAGAGACCGACGCGCTAATGGCCCCTAACCCTGAGCCCCTGGACGCCGTCAGCGCATGGTTGTCTTCTTATGGTATCAAGGAAGAGGATCTTCACCGATCATCGGCTCTGGATTGGGTCTCTATCCGTGTTCCCGTCAGTCTCGCAGAACGAATGCTCAATACGGTATGGGCTACGCTTTGTCTCCCTGTGTCTTCGTGTCCACATGGAACAATGTTTACAGAGATATCACGTCTATACTCACTCGAACAGCAGCGAGAGCATCGTACCGACTATAGTCTACCGGAGGGTATGCACGAACACATAGATTTGATCCAGCCAACAACAATGTTCCATCACCTGCAGCCATCGAAGAATACCCTTCACTGGTCAACCAAACGGTCCTTTGACCTACCTTTGAACGAAACAATTACTGGGCCAGGTGGAAACAAAGTCGACGCCAGCTGCAACACTACGGTACAATAGTTTCGTCTCGTATCTGGCCCACTATCAAATAATTCTCTTCCATAGATGACTCTCAACTGTATCAAACAACTTTACAACGGGGTTGGATACAATGCCTCTACCACTAGCGGCAACGAAATCGCTGTGACTGGTTATTACGATCAGTTTGTGAACAACCAGGACCTCCAGCAATTTTACCAGATGGAGAACCCTGCAGCCTATGGGTCGAATTACACATTTGTGTCCGTCAATGGTAAGAATGCTTCACGGCCAGATAATCAAGTGGTTTGCTGACAGGATCCTGAGGTGGACCGAACAATCAATCCCGCGATGCTGCTGGAGATGAAGCCGACATGGACGCTGAATTCGCCTTTGGACTGAGTTTCCCAACACCCGCAATTTTTTACTCTACTGGTGGCTATGCCAATTCCACCGATGACAGATATGGTATCGATCCATTTCTCGAGGTTTGTTTCTCCTCCCGTTCATAATTGGTGTTCAACTAAGTTCTACCATCGATTACAGTGGTTGAACTATATGTCATCTCTGGAATATCCCCCTCAAACAATCTCCAGTAGTTATAGCTTTCTTGAATACTATGGTCCGTTGTTTCGTTGATTGGCTGGTATAAACTCACGCCGGGCAGTTCCGCATACCTACGCTATCCGTGTCTGCGCTGAGCTTGGTGTTCTTGGTTCCCGCGGTGTATCCCTCTTGTTCTCATCTGGTGATAACGCCGTCGGTGATATTTACCCAGACCCAGAAAACCAGACGTGTTTCAACCACGATGGCACCAATCAGACCAAGTTCTATGCAGAATTTCCTGCAACTTGTCCATAGTGGGTGTACCCTGACTGGCCTGTAATTCGCTCTGACCGGATTTTGGAATGCACATAGTGTGACTGCTGTTGGAGGCACTGCTAACGTCCCTGAAATTGCTGCGTCTTTTTCTGGTGGAGGGTTCAGTTATTATGTGTGTTCATTTTTATAACTGTCTTGTACCCCCACACTCATCCGTTTCTGCCATTAGTTCTCTCAACCCAGTTACCAGAATGGAGCTGTAAAGAAGTATCTTGAGAACCTTGCACCTGGGACCTATGAGGGATTATACAACCCGTAAGGTTTCTCACACCTCAGCGTAATCAGATCTAATGTACTCCATGTCACTGGCAGTAATGGCCGCGTGAGACACTGCCCGTACTACGGAATAATAGATGCAACCTACTCACCTCCACATGTGCCAGGCTATTCCCGACGTGGCTGCACAAGCCTCTAAAGCCCCACTCGTCTACAAAGGTCGTGTACTTTCAGGGGGTGGCACATCCCTCTCCTGTCCCATCTTTTCCGCATTCGTCTCCATGTTGAACGATGCACGCATCAACCAGGGCAAGTTTCCCCTGGGGTTTATGAACACATGGTTGTACACGAGAGGACGCGCCGGCTTAAATGATATCACAGTGGGTAGTAACCCGGGGTGCGGAACGCAAGGCTTCAACGCCACGGTTGAATATGATCCCGGTACGCCACATTATCTTTGTTTGACTGTCTTGGGCCCCAAGATATGAATGATTTCTTGGCTCCTGACACATGATACAGTGACTGGCTTAGGCTCACCCGACCTCCAGAAATTACTGGCGATAGCGATTGGCAACCATTATTAGTTCTAGGGGTCATCCACATTAGTCGATACGCGAAATGTTTGATTCACACTTCTTGGGTAGGTGAGGTGTGAATGCAACATAAGACTTCTCATATCACATCCACCTATCTGTGACAATTTGTGATTCCCTGACGAAGCTCGGACTGGTGGGGTATATGTTTGCAATCCTAGAGGCGCGCAACTTCGGCACTGTTGCTGTCTGTGATTAATTTCATGCAGTCGTGGTGCTAGCGTAAGATAGTTGAGTCAAAATGTCTGTGAGCGGGCACGATCTGAGGCTGCGAGGCTCGAGCGACGGAGCTAGAAATAGTGTAAATACTATCTATGTAGAAGTAGACTCAGTACTGGACAGAGTCCAAGACTAGTATATTCACCTGTAGAAGT
Source organism: Pulveroboletus aff. annulatus (assembly GCA_038094595.1). Classification (NCBI taxonomy): domain Eukaryota; kingdom Fungi; phylum Basidiomycota; class Agaricomycetes; order Boletales; family Boletaceae; genus Pulveroboletus; species Pulveroboletus aff. annulatus. The sequence goes on from JBBPTX010000078.1 coordinate 82,244, forward strand.
AGACTACAAGGTGTAAGCAAAGGAATACAGAAAGTAGGTAGACGGGATCTCATCTCAGTATTGGACAAAGTCTGAGACTGAGGTGTAGATGCATGTTGCAGTAATCTTTATCTACACAATTAAGTAAGGCTGATGTAACCCTGTCTGGTCCATAATGATAAAAATACAACACTCCCCCTCAAATGGAAGGGTGGAGTCCAAGTTCTTGAGTGAAATGCTTGGCTTTGCCACTAGGCAATGCCTTCATAAGAGTGTCTGTGACCATGTTGCCAGTAGGGCAATAAAGAAAGCAAATCAAACCATCATCAATGGTAAAACAAATACATAAAGTGATAGTGAATGTCAATATGTTTTGTACATGCATGATAACTCCCATCTTTTGTTAACACGATTGCTGCTTGATTGTCACCATATAGCACCATAGGGTCCAGAAGTGGGCAGAACATCTCCCAGATGAATTGTTGAAGCCATAATGCTTCTTTGGCAGTGTGTGTTGCTGCAACATACTCAGGTTCCACAGTTGATAATGTGATGAGTTCTTGTTTCTTCAAACCTCAGAGGACTGCTCCCCCATCCACAAGGAAAGTGAAACCTGTGATAGCACAATGATGTTCCTGGGATGTGCCATCTGCATCAACATGTTGAGCAGAATATGTGGGAGGAAGCTCAACTCACCTGCTGGTAGACAGATGGTGGTCTGGGGACAAGAGGTAATCTCGTTGTTTTTATCTGAGGTGGACTCAGTTCCCTATATATACTATAGGGGCTAGTAGCTACTGTATAGTACTTATGTGATGTAAGTCTCACACTAACTGTAGTAGCTAATACTAAGTAGTTTGACACTAGGAGTCCACCGTCTGCAACTTGTCCATATGCCTAGCTCAGACTCCCTTATCGCCCATTCTGGATGGGACTCGCAGATGCCCCTAGATGTCTCAGCTCATCGACATGTTAACCACCTCTGAGAGGAATGTTTCACCAATGAGCATTATGTTTGATTCCATACTCTTATGATTGATGATCGTCTTTGTGTCCCCATTAGCGCTTATTCCTCAAACAGTTCTCCTATTTATATGTGGTTCGAAACTGCAATGCAGATCAACCACATTGCTGCCTTCGTATCTGGCTCAGGCCCGATCTTTCCTCATGCCACCCTTGGCAGGACCATGCAGGATTTCATCTATCACGCACGTTATCAGTTGTACTCTCACACCTTCCAGATGGGGTACGATACCTTCCTCCTTGATGTCAACAACCACTTCCGAGATCTCACTGCCGCAGGTCGAGGACTTGG